>RXON01003290.1:0-33094 GCA_009667805.1 Leptobrachium leishanense
GGTGATGGGTGATAATGCCTACCTGTGGAGAGAGGAGACACAGGAATTAGGGATCGTGATGGCGTAGGGGGATCGTGGATAAAGCTCCAGGAATCAACTCTGCGCGTCCACTTAAGACTGTCACTTGAGGATGTCACGAATCAAGTGAGGAGGAGGAGGCACAGAAAACACGAGGCACAACATCCTCTATGACCAACCGTAGCACTAGCCAGTCCCAGGCATCAGATGTCAGAGCTGCTCTGGTGCAGAGCGCTGTTGTCTCAAAGCACACACGCAGGAACTCTGCTGTCTGCTGGGAGTTCTTTAAGAAATGTGCAGCAGACCCCAACGTTGCTATTTGCAATCTATGTCAGATGAGGCTGAAGCATGGGATAGACACCGGACACTTGGGTACCATGTGTTTGAGGCGACATATGAACACCTGCCACACATCCTGCTGGCGTAAAACTTTGCGTAGGTCCTCCTCCTCCTCATCTGTCTCTACCCCCACTGTATGTCCTGCCATGTCATTGCCTACAACCTCACTGACCGGGATGATGCTACAGTAATGGATGTACCAGGTCCTTCCTCACAATGTGACATCATCCCATCATCTGAAGATTCACACAGTCAGATTACGTTGCTGCAGCTGCTGCAGCGTAAGAAAAAATATAGTCCCAACCATCCCCAAGCACAGCGTCTAAATGCCAGCTTAGCAAAATTACTCGCATTGCAGCTGCTGCCTTTCCAGCTGGTGGACTCTGCTCCCTTCCGTGAATTTGCTGAATGTGCTGTACCACAGTGGCAGGTTCCAAAAGGCCATTACTTTTAACGCAAGGCAATTCCAGCACTATACCAGCACGTGGAAGATAATGTTATCAAGTCATTGGGAAAGGCAGTCAGCAGCAAGGTGCATGTGACTATAGACACGTGGTCCAGCAAGCATGGACAGGGCCGTTACATTTCCTTCACGGCACACTGGGTAACTCTGATTGCAGCTGGGAGGGATCCAAGACGGGGCTCTGTGCTGGAGCTTATTCATCCACCACGCCTCCAGAAAGCTGCTTGTATGAGGTCTGTCTGCTCCACCACATCCACCTCTCCCTCGTCCTCCTCTTCCTCCTTCTCTGTCTCTGGCGAAGTGGCAGTTAAACCGACGCCTGACAGGGTCTATGCAATGGCTCAAGCAAAAAGAATCCATACTGTGCTTGAGCTGGTTTGTTTAGGGGACAAGAGCCACACCGGGCCAGAAATTCTGTCAGCTCTGCAGGGCCAGGTGCAGAGATGGTTAACACCACGCCAGCTTGAGCTGGGAATGATCGTCTGTGATAATGGCAGCAACCTTCTCTCCGCCCTACGCAAGGGTAAATTGATGCATGTACCATGCCTAGCACACGTCCTAAATCTAGTGGTACAGCATTTCCTAACCAAGTACCCAGGGCTGGCAGAGCTTCTCAGCCAGGCCAGAAAAGTCTGCAGCCACTTCAGACGTCATTCCCAGCAAGCGTTCGCCTGGCAGAAATTCAAAGAGGGGTCGTGGTCGGACGTTGCAGCGCGCGGTCGCATGTGAGGAGAGCTCCTGTGACCGGCGCTAAACTTTTAACTCCTGCGGCTAATTTACAGCAACCCCGGGGCTGAAACTTCACCCACAGCTGGGTGACATCTCCTAGCCTCCAGATGGTGCCCCCTAAGGCGCAACGAGCGTTGGAACCGGCAAAATCGGCAAAAAAGACCGGGTTTGTGAGGCCCAAGATGGTGGATCTCCTTCCTCTGTTTCCTCCTTCACCATGGAAGCGGCCGGAGCAGGCCCACCCTGCATGTCTGACATCTTACCACCTTCAGAAAGCAGACTCCATGCCATGCTGCAAGAACTTAGAACTACTATTCAGACGGATCTTAAAGAGGCGCTGCAGGAGCTGAGGCGCGATGTACAAGATCTGGGTGAGAGGACAGACTCTTTGGAGGCTAAGACAGACGACCTATGTTTGGCCCATAACGATTTAGTGGACCGTCATATAGCTTTGCAGACTGCACATGACACCATGGCGATGAAATTGGCCGATTTGGAGGATCGTTCGCGGCGTAACAATGTAAGGATCCGGGGTATTCCAGAGGCAGTAAATCCTGCTGACCTTCAGCCCTATATATTGGAACTTTTCCAGATCCTAGTCCCAACGTACTCGTCGCAGGATTTCCTGATGGATCGGGCACACAGATTACCACGCGCTAAGAACCTGCCGCCCTCAGCTTCTAGAGATGTTCTAGTCCGGGTGCATTTTTTCCATGTTAAAGAAGCGTTAATGAGAGCATCACGGAAATCTATGCCTCTGCCATCCCCGTATGCTGAAATTTCTTTTTACGCTGACCTGTCAACTGCTACCATGTCTAAAAGAAGGGAATTTTCATCTTTCACGAAAATTCTACGTGATCACAACATGGCGTATCGCTGGGGATTTCCCACAAAGATCTTGTTATGGCGGGAGGGAGTCTTGCACGTTATCCCTGACCCCCTCACAGGCATGCGTCTGTTGACGGATTGGAAAGTTGTGTCTGAGTTTACTCCCCCCCTTGAGGAATCATCTTCGCCGCTGAAGGTCTCTCCGGAGTGGCATCGGGTGCGACCGAAATGAGGCTCTGGCCCTGTGCGATCCAACACTGGGGCGTGCTTCTACCACTTTGCCATGCTGCTTCCCGTCTCCTTGGGTGTCAGAACTCTTCCACGGATACTGGACTGACCCCTTTTTTTTGATCTACCTCAACTGGGCGCTCATGGGGGCCTGTTCTGGTCTCTTAATCGGCAAGCCCCGAGGCCTTCCAATGGCCTGTGAATTGGCGCGGTCCTTCTCAGGTAGAGTTGGGACTGTTGTTTCCCCTACTGGAGTTTTCTTGACAGTTTTGTCTTCTACTTATACCAATCTGCTGTGTTGATTGACTCCATTCAGCTGCGCTCATGGAGTGCAGTTTTTTTTTTTCTTCTCTGAAGTTTGGTCGGTTTTTTTTATTTTTATTTTTTTTATTTCTTTTTCTTTTTTCTTTTTCCTTTTCTTTATTTTTGGTTCGACCTATGTATGTAATGTATGTATTGTTTGTTTGTTTGGCATGCACTATGTTACACGGTTACAGGTGCTATTATGTGCAGGGGAATCCCTCCATTCTCCCGAGGAGGTTGTCTTCACTGTCCGCTGTGAGATCTAGAGGGCTGGGCGTAACCACAAATGAGTAAACCCCAATTCCAGATTTATTCCTTAAATGTCAGGGGTTTGAACACTCCGTACAAACGCCATGCTTTATTTCGTGACCTGCATAAATCTCAACCGGCTATTGTTTGTTTGCAAGAGACTCATTTTTGTAAGAGGCGTCCTCCATTTTTGAAATCACGTATGTACACTGAGGCCTACCATTCCACTGCTCCGACAAAGTCCAAAGGTGTCTCGATTATGTTTCATAGAGATTGGACCTTTGTGTGTTCGGCTCAGTATGTTGATCCGTTGGGCCGCCTTGTGATTCTTGTGGGTACGCTGAACGAATTACCAGTCACTATTGCTAATTTATACCTCCCTAATGATAACCCGGTTTCGTATCTGCGGAAAGCCTTTTGTAGAGTGAAAAAAATGTCTAGTGGTACGATGTTCCTATGTGGGGATTTTAATTGCACTCCTGATCCCGAAGTTGACACTCCGACGAGCCAACCCCGCCCCCATTCCCGCGCCCCCCCGCCCTCTAGTAAACAACTACGGGAATTCATGCACTCATTTGACCTATATGATACTTGGAGGATATGTCACCCCAATACACGTGACTACACCTATTTTTCTCATGTCCACTCCTCATATAGTAGAATTGACTTGTGTTTGATATATAGCTCAGCCTTGTCTCGTGTCCTGGAGGCGACCATAGGCATCATTACGTGGTCTGACCATGCTCCGCTTACGCTCACTTTTGAGGCTGCTTTTCCACCGAGGGGGATGGGGAATTGGAGACTTAATGACTCACTCATTGTAGACAGAGAGGACGTGCAAACAACGTTACAACTCCTCCAGAAGTATTTCATGACGAACGTAACTGGGGACGTTGCAACAGCGTCAGTTTGGCTGGCCCACAAAGCAGTGATGCGAGGACATTTTATACAAAAAAAGCAGCGTAAAAGACGCCTCAATGCTCAGATGACTGCTCTTACATCACTGACCTAGAAACCCAGAATAAAGCCTCGCCCACCCCTCATATTACCGCTCATTGACTGCGCAGCGCCGTGAGTTGGAGCACCTGATGCTCCAAGTCACGGCACGCTCAATTAGACGGCTTAACTATGCTCATTATACCCAAGGGAATAAATCGGGGAAATTACTGGCGTCTAAATTGAAAGGGAAAATAATGCAAACCAATATAAGTACCTATTGGATGCTAATAATGTCAAAATGTGTAATCCGGCCCTCATTACTGATGAATTTGCACGTTATTATGCCTCCCTGTACAACCTAGGATTGGATCACACCGTACCGTCCCCTACCCAGGCTGACATAGATCTCTTTCTCCAAGCGCGCACCTTCCCTCCCTCTCTCACTCTCAGTCTACAGATTTGCTTGCTGCGTTTACAGAGGAGGAGGTGCTTAAGGCTATTAAGGCGCTTCCAAAAAATAAAGCTCCTGGTCCCAACGGTTTTACGAATCTGTATTATCAGGTATTTGCATCCACACTAGTTCCGACTCTTACCCTGTTTTTAAAATGACATTAAGAACACTGGCATCATCCCTCCGGAGATGTTGCAAGCAACGGTAGTAACCCTGCCCAAGCCTGGTAAAGCCCCGACGCACTGTGCCAACTTCCGCCCTATATCCCTGTTGAACGTAGATGCCAAATTGTATGCTAAACTACTAGCTACTAGGCTGGGCCCCTTACTTCCATCATTGATCGCGACTGAACAGACCGGCTTTGTCCCAGGCCGCCAGACGTGTGACAATACTCGACGATTTTATGATATAATTGATTTGGCCCATAGGACTAATACCTCTGGACTCCTGCTGGCATTGGACGCCGAAAAGGCGTTCGATCGCCTACACTGGGGGTATATGCGGCTGGTGTTACTAAAGTTTGGTCTACCAGCACAATTTGTACACAGTATTATGGCCCTCTACTCCGCTCCATCGGCGAAAGTTTTGGCATCTGGATTTCTATCCTCCTCTTTCCACATAACCAATGGCACCCGACAGGGCTGTCCGTTATCCCCGCTAATATTTATTCTGGCCCTAGAACCCTTAGCGCTGCAGATTAAAACCTCCCAGACAATCAAAGGTATGCCGACCCCGCATGGGGAGCACAAACTGGCACTTTTCGCAGATGACATACTGCTCTTTTTGACCACCCCGGAGATATCGCTCCCTCCCCTGTTTTGCCTCCAGGCCGCCAGACGTGTGACAATACTCGACGATTTTATGATATAATTGATTTGGCCCATAGGACTAATACCTCCGGACTCCTGCTGGCATTGGACGCCGAAAAGGCGTTCGATCGCCTACACTGGGGGTATATGCGGCTGGTGTTACTAAAGTTTGGTCTACCAGCACAATTTGTACACAGTATTATGGCCCTCTACTCCGCTCCATCGGCGAAAGTTTTGGCATCGGGATTTCTATCCTCCTCTTTCCACATAACCAATGGCACCCGACAGGGCTGTCCGTTATCCCCGCTAATATTTATTCTGGCCCTAGAACCCTTAGCGCTGCAGATTAAAACCTCCCAGACAATCAAAGGTATGCCGACCCCGCATGGGGAGCACAAACTGGCACTTTTCGCAGATGACATACTGCTCTTTTTGACCACCCCGGAGATATCGCTCCCTCCCCTGTTTTGCCTCCAGGCCGCCAGACGTGTGACAATACTCGACGATTTTATGATATAATTGATTTGGCCCATAGGACTAATACCTCCGGACTCCTGCTGGCATTGGACGCCGAAAAGGCGTTCGATCGCCTACACTGGGGGTATATGCGGCTGGTGTTACTAAAGTTTGGTCTACCAGCACAATTTGTACACAGTATTATGGCCCTCTACTCCGCTCCATCGGCGAAAGTTTTGGCATCGGGATTTCTATCCTCCTCTTTCCACATAACCAATGGCACCCGACAGGGCTGTCCGTTATCCCCGCTAATATTTATTCTGGCCCTAGAACCCTTAGCGCTGCAGATTAAAACCTCCCAGACAATCAAAGGTATGCCGACCCCGCATGGGGAGCACAAACTGGCACTTTTCGCAGATGACATACTGTTCTTTTTGACCACCCCGGAGATATCGCTCCCTCCCCTGTTTTGCCTCCTTGACAGATTTGGGGCGTTATCTTACTATAAAAATAAAGTGAGTAAAACACAAGCTCTCCCCATAAATGTTGCTGCTTCATCCCTTAGCTCCTTGCGTAGCATGTACCCTTTTGATTGGCGCTCTACCTCTTTAAAATACCTTGGAATCTCCCTTACTAAATCGCGAGGTACCATCCTAAAGGAAAATTTCATGCCACTTTTGAACTCCATCGAGAAGCAGCTCTCTACATGGAGCACAAACGAATACTCCTGGCTGGGACGTATAGCGGCCATAAAGATGAGTATCTTACCCCAAATTTTATATTATTTCAGAAACATTCCAGTTTTCATACCGGCGCATTTATTGCTCCGGCTGCAAAAACTGCTGCATGCGCATATTTGGAAAGGGAAGCCCCCTCGAGTATCGGCCTCTACAGTCATTGCGCCGCGACGTACCGGAGGGTTGGGTTTTGTGGATTTACAATCGTATTATAAAGCAGCCTTACTAGCCCAACTGTTGTCGTCGATGCATCTCAAAGAAACACCTCTATGGTTACAGTTGGAGAACGCCATGATTTTCCCATACAAACTTCATGACCTGTTGTGGCTTCCACTCCTTCCTAGAAATAGTACCATGGGTCTACTACCCGCCTCGATGCTTTCCCTCACGTCCTGGCGTCAGTGGGGTCGCCCGTTGGTACGGCCTTATGACTTATTATATCTCGCCCCGTTCAGAGTGCTGTGCCGCTATATTCCAGACTTAAATCTAGATTCTTGGTTTTTGCGTGGCTTGACGCATGTGTGGCAGCTCTTCACACCCCACTCCCTGAAACCCTTTCCAGACTTGGTACAGGAGTTTGCCATCCCATTGAGTGACTGTTTTTCTTACCTACGTGTGAAGCACGCTCTACACCAGAAGGGCCGGACCTCTTTTTCACCTACGAACCTTTCAGCTTTTCACAAACTGTGTATGGGGAAGAAATGTCAACTGAAACCGCTATCTCTCTGTTACAATAGCCTCTTAACCCCGAACCCACCTAAAAAATTACCCTATATGGTTAAATGGGAAAAAGATTTAGCTCTCATGCTCTCCGTAGATGACTGGTCATACGCCATGGACACAATATACAAATATTCTAGAAGCACCAATCTCCATGAGGCCCATATCAAATTACTGTGTAGATGGTATTTAACACCAACCCGCTTGGCCCATATCTCGGGGACTACCGGCTTCTGTTGGAGATGCCTTACCGGCCTCGGTTCCTTACTACATACCTTTTGGTTATGTCCCGCATTGGGGGTTATTGGGTTAAAATCAGTAGACTAATTTCTCACTGCACTTCCCTTAGTCTTCCACTATGCCTGAAAATGTATCTCCTACATATTATACCCATTACTATTCAGATCCGTCATAGGAGGTTTATCTCTATGGTACTGGGGACAGCAAAAACGGTCATTGCAAGACATTGGCGTTCCTCATTCTGCCCATCTATGAAAGAAGTTATGATGGCCCTTGAAAGTGTTTGTAAATATGAAGAAATGTTCCACAGCGCGAATAACTCAATGTGCCAGTCTGATGATACATGGGAGGGGTGGAGGGTGTTTGTCGAATCAGGAACCTTGATATAAGATATTTCACTGTGTACGACTGCAGTGCTGCCGTGTTTAGTGTTTTATGTTAGTTTAGGATTATATTTGTTTGTGGAAAATGGAGACCGCACTAATGACCTTCTATCAGATAACACTGATGCTTCATTTGCATTGCCTATTGTCAATGATAGGAATCTATGTTTTTGATCTCCGAAGTTTCATCATTTCTGCAATGCTGTATCATTATATGTGTGGACTCCAGTAAAAAACTTTTACATTCAAAAAAAGAAATTCAAAGAGAATTCCACCTTCCCACAAACCGTCTCATCTGTGACATGCCCACCAGATGGAACTTGACATTAGCAATGCTGCAGTTTCTGCACAAGTAGCAGAGGGCCATCAACGAGTACCTGTGGCAGTATGGCACAAGGACAGGTTCAGGTCAACTTGTTTTTTTACCCCCCCCTCGCAGTGGCTGATGATCAAGGATGCATGCACTGTACTATCACCATTTGAGGAGGCAACTAGGATGGTGAGCATGGACAGTGTATGCATCAATGACACAATTCCTTTAGTGTTCCTGCTGGAGCACACTCTGCGGGGAATTATAGATGTGGCTCTAGAGGCAGAGCAGCGGGAGGAACAGGAGGCCTTAACTAGCTCTCAAGGCCCCAGTCTTTCCGCAGACAGTATTCCAGCGTGTCCTACTCAGATCAGACAGGAGGAGGATAAGGAGGACGAGGAATATTTAAGTAGTGGGGGCATTGAAGGTGGGGATTCCTCAAGGGAGGGTTTCGTGTGCTCAGAAACACAAGGGCTAGTGCGTGGCTGGGAGGAGGAAGTTCACGACGGCATCATCCTCATTGACCAGGAAGACTCGGAAGCTAATGCCACCTCCAACCTACGCTGCATGGGCTCCCTAATAATGCAAAGCCTGCTAAAGGACCCCAGGATTCGTGCTATCAAGGAAAGGGATCATTACTGGTTGGCAACCCTTCTTGATCCACGATACAAGGGTAAAGTTGCAGAGCTCATCATGCCCGCACAGAGGGAGCACAGGATGAAAAAGCTTGAGGATGCTCTAAAGCGACACTTGTGTAACACCTTTCCAGGCACTGGTAGGTTACCAAGTGATGACACACGTGCTTGTGAGGCTGCGGATGATCAGAGGAATAGTGGTGAAGGCCGGGGCGCTTGACTGATGCATTTTTTTATTTTTTAAGTCCACGACGCCCATGGACGTCAAATGTAGGCACCCGTTGCCAGCGTCTTCACCATATGGTGCAGGACTACCTAGGGGCAAGGGCAGACTGGGATACCTTTCCAGCAGATGATCCACTGGCTTACTGGGTGTTGAGATTGGATCACTGGCCAGAACTTAGCCAATATGCTATGCAGCTACTAGGTTGCCCTTCATATAGCGTGCTTTCTGAAAGGACATTCAGTGCCGCTGGAGGTTTTGTCACAGACAAAAGAGTGCATCTGTCCACTGACTCTGTAGACCGGCTGATGTTTATAAAAATGAATCAGTCCTGGATCAGCAGCTATCAATCCCCTGATGCTGATGTAACAGATCAGATCGAGGATGTCTTCTGCATTCACAAAACCTCCAGCACTGAACTCTTCCACAATACTACAAAGGGGTTACGGTGTGAAGGCACTTGCTGCCATGAAAGGCACAATATTTGGCTGCACTGACGCCTGTGCCAGATTTATATCATTTTAATATAGGACCGCATGGTCCACCTCTGCACTTTCCACAATACTACAGAGGGGTTACTGTATGAATGCACTTGCTGGCCTGGCACCAAAAGTACAATATCTGGCTTCATTGACGCCTTTACCAGATTCATATCTTTTTAATATAGGACCGCATGGTCCACCCCTGCACTCTTCCACAATAGAAACATGGAAACATAGGTTCTTATCTGCCGATATTTTTCTTTCGGCCAATCGAGTCTGCCCAATTACATGGATACTTTACCTGGATTTATCTTTTGTTTAGGATAGCCTTATGCCTATCACATGCTTGCTTAAATTCAATTACTGTTTTGGCCTCTACCACTTCAACTGGAAGGCTGTTCCATCTATCCACCACCCTCTCAGTAAAATAATGCTTCCTGATGTTACTTTTAAACCTTTGCCCCTCTAATCTAAGACTATGTCCTCTTGTTTTGTTACTTTGTTTCCGTTTAAATATACTCCCCTCCTCTACCTTGTGGATTCCCTTTACGTATTTAAATGTTTCTATCATATCTCCTCTATCTCGTCTTTTTTCCAAGCTGTACATGTTAAGATCATTAAGCCTTTCCTGGTAACTTTTCTCATTCAAGCCGTACACCATTTTAATAGCCTTCTCTGAATTCTCTCTAAGACGTCTATATCCTTCTGGAGATACGGTCTCCAGTACTGCACACAGTACTCCAAGTGAGGTCTCACCAGTGCTCTGTACAGTGGCATGAGCACTTCCCTTTTCCTACTGCTAATACCTCTCCCTACACAACCAAGTCTGCTAGCATTTCCTGCTGCTCTATTACATTGACTACTTACCCTTAGATCCTCTGAAATAATAACCCCTAAATCCCTTTTCTCAGATGTCGAGGTTAGGACTGTATCAAATATTCTATATTCAGCCCTTGGGTTTTTACGTCCCAGGTGCATTATCTTGCACTTATCCACATTAAAACTCAATTGCCACAGCTCCGAACATTTTTTTAGTTTACCTAAATCATTTGTCATTTGGCTGATCCCTCCAGGAACGTCAACCCTGTTGCAAATCTTTGTGTCATCAGCAAAAAGACATACCTTTCCATTAATACCTTCTGCAATATCACTAATAAAAATATTAAAGAGAATGGGTCTAAGTACTGACCCCTGAGGTACCCCACTGGTAACAAGACCTTGCGCCGAATAAACTCCATTTACCACAACCCTCTGTTGTCTGTCACTCAGCCACTGCCTAATCCATTCAACAATATTGGAATCCACAGAGGGGTTACTGTACGATGGCACTTGCTGGCCTGGCACAAAAAGCACAATATCTGGGTACACTGGCGCCTTTACCAGATTCATATCTTTTTGATATAGGACCGCATTGTCCACCCCTGCATTCTTCCACAATACCACAGAGGGGTTACTGTACGATGGCATTTGCTGGCCTGGCATGAAAAGCACAATATCTGGGTGCACTGACGCCTTTACCAGATTCATATCTTTTTAATATAGGACCGTATGGTCCACCCCTGCACTCTTCCACAATACCATAGAGAGGTTACTGTATGAATGCACTTGCTGGCCTGGCACCAAAGGCACAATATTTGGGTGCACTGCCACTGACTCCTGTACCAGATTAATATCCTCAGAGGGGTTACTCTGTGACGGTACTGTTGCCTACACTAAAGGCCCAATTTTAAAGCACCTATTGTTACTTTCATCCAAAGCCTGCATAAGTTTCACCACAATTTAGCCAAAAAAATCACTAAACGTTTTCTGTGTGTACTAAAAGGTCTCCTCTTTTAATACAGACTGCCGCCCCATGCAGTTGTTTATGAATAGATTAAAGGAAAAGCATTTACCGTCATTTGAAACGTCATTTTTTTGTTTTTAAATGTTTCTATATATCCTAGAAATCCTCCACTTCACTGGGCAGGTTATGGGGACCTCCTAGGCACGATATTTAAAGGAATTTTTCGTTTTTATTTTTAATCCTTATTTCATGGAAATCTCACTGTCCCTTTAAAAACTTTTTGTCCTTGTTTCCTGTTCCCCAGGGCACTACCTGGACCCCATACACCTTTTATGGCAAATATCTAGCATATATGCTCTCTTGGAGGGCACTCTAAAAATCGAACTTTTGAGTCCCATTGACTTGTATTGGGTTCGAGTTCGAATGCGAACCGAACACAGGTGTGTTCGGTAGGGATGAGCCGAACACCCCCGTGTTCGGTTCGCACTCGAACTCGAACAATTTCGAAAGTTCGAGTTCGAACTCGAACACAAACCGAATTAAATGCAAGTCAATGGGACTCAAAAGTTCAGTTTTTAGAGTGCCCTGCAAGAGGGCATATATGCAAGATATTTGCCATAAAAGGTGTATGGAGGTCCGGTAGTGCCCTGGGGGACAGCAAACAAGGACAAAAGTTTTAAAAAAAACGTTTTTAAAGAGACAGTGAGTTTTCCATGAAATAAGGGTTAAAAATCACTTCAAATATCATGCCTAGGAGGTCCCCATAACCTGCCCGTGAAGTGGCGGATTTGTAAGTTAAATAGAAACATTTAAAAACAAAAACATGAGATTTCAAATGCCGGTAAACGGTTTTCCTTTAATCCGTTCAGAGCTTGTCCTTTCTAACTGGTTCTGGCCATCTTAACCAGCAGCAACATACAGAGGATTTGGTGGATTGGCTAACCAGGCCATCCTCATCCTTCCAGTCATCTGACAGCCAGATTTGTAGTGCTTTACAGTCCCCTCAGCTGCCAAAGCATCTAATGCAACCTCCATGTCCATAGCTACTCCTGCCGTAGCCTCACTATCACACATGGAGGAGTCAGCTAAATTGTTTGACTACAATGACAGTGACATGCCGCTTGAGGATGCGCAGCAACTACAGTGCTCTGATTCAATCTCTGAGGTTGAGGAAGGGAGTATAATCAACCTAGAAGAAGGGGGTGCCAGTGATGACACACAAATAACTGGCACTTATGTTGCCCAGCAGCTGCAGCATACTGAAAAGTTGGCTCCAGTGATGAGGAGATAGGAGGGGATGACAATGATGATGAGGTCACTGACTCCACCTGGATGCCTGATCGAACAGAGGAGTCAAGTGAGGAGGAGGAGGCACAACAAACATGAAGCACAACATCCTCTATGACCAACAGTAGCACTAGCCAGTCCAAGGCATCAGATGTCAGAGCTGCTAAGGTGCAGAGCACTGTTGTCTCAAAGCACACATCCAGGAACTCTGCTGTCTGGGAGTTATATAAGAAATGTGCAGCAGACCGCACCGTTGCTGTTTGTAATCTATGTCAGATGAGGCTCAAGCGTGGGAAAGAAACCGGATGCTTGGGTACCACGTGCTTGAGGCAACATATGGTCACCTGCCACGCACCCCGTTGGCACAAAACTTTGCGTAGGTCCTCCTCACCTGTCTCTACCCCCACTATATGTCATGCCATGTCATTGACTCCAACCTCCACTGACAGGGATGATGCTACAGTAATGGATGTGCCAGGTCCTTCTTCACAATGTGACATCATCCCATCATCTGAAGATTTACACAGATTACGTTGCCCCAGCTGCTGCAGCGTAAGAAAAAATATAGTCCCAACCATCCCCAAGCACAGCGTCTAAATGTCAGCTTAGCAAAATTACTCGCATTGCAGCTGCTGCCTTTCCATCTGGTGGACTCTGCTTCCTTCCGTGAATTTGCTGAATGTGCTGTACCACAGTGGCAGGTTCCAAAACGCCATTTCTTTTCATGGAAGGCAATTCCAGCACTATACCAGCACGTGGAAGACAATGTTATGTAGTCATTGGGAGAGGCAGTCAGCTGGGTGCACATGACTTTAGACACGTGGTCAAGCAAGCATGGAAGGGGTAGTTACATTTCCTTCACGGCACACTGGGTAACTCTGATTGCAGCTGGGAGGGATCCAAGATGGGGCTCTGTGCTGGAGCTTGTTCATCCAGCACACCGCCAGAAAGCTGCATGTATGAGGTCTGTCTGCTCCATCATCACTTTTCCATCTACCTCCTCCTCCTTCTCGGTCTCTGGCGAAGTGGCAGTTAAACCGATGCAAGACAGGGTCTACGCAATGGCTCAAGCATGTTTAGGGTACAGGAGCCACTCCGGGCCAGAAATTCTGTCAGCTCTGCAGGGGCAGGTGCAGAGATGTTTAACAGCACGCCAGCTTGAGCTGGGAATGGTCATCTGTGATAATGGCAGCAACCTTCTCTCCGCCCTATGCCAGGGTAAGTTGACGCATGTACCATGCCTAGCACACTGTCTGGTGGTACAGCGTTTCCTCACCAAGAATCCAGGGCTGGCAGAGCTTCTCAGCCAGGCCAGAAAAGTCTGCAGCCACTTCAGACAGTGATTCCCAGCAAGTGTTCGCCTGGCAGAAATTCCAGAAGAGAATTCCACCTTCCAACTAACTGTCTGATCTGTGACATACCCACCAGGTGGAACTCAACATTAGCAATGCTGCAGCATCTGCACAAGCAGCAGAGGGCCATCAACGAGTACCTGTGTGAGTATGGAACAAGGACAGGTTCAGGTCAACTTGTTGCCCCCCCCCGCAGTGGCTTATGATCAAGGATACATGCACTGTGCTGTCACCATTTGAGGAGGCAACGAGGATGGTGAGTAGGGACAGTGCATGCATCAGTGACACAATTCCTTTAGTCTTCCTGCTGGAGCACATTCTGTGAGGAATTATAGATGTGGCTCTAGAGGCAGAGCAGCGGGAGGAAGAGGAGGCCTTCCCTAGCTCTCAAGGCCCAGTCTTTCCGCAGACAGCATTCCAGCAGGTCCTCCTCAGATCAGACAGGAGGAGGAGGAGGAGGAGGAGGAGGAATATTTAATTCCTGTGGGGGCATTGAAGGTGGCGATTCCTCAAGGGAGGGTTTCGCGTGCCCAGGAACACAAGGGCTAGTGCGTGGCTGGGAGGAGGAAGTGCACGATGAGACAGGTCTGGTTACTGCTGATGAAGCCCATTTTGTTGCTAAGGGCGAAACGCGTCCGGTTTTTCCTCAATGTAACCCTTTTATTGGTTTTACTTGTGTATTTTATTTCCCCTTTTTTTAATAATAATATGACCTTTTATATTATTGGGAATTCAAACCCTCGTTTTAAAAAAAGGCAAAAGAGAGAGATGTGCTGAAAGGCTGCTGGAAGGCTTTTGAAATGGTTGTGCCGTGAGGAGAAATAAAAACAACCTACAGGCGATTCTGTAAGGGTCACTCTAAGACCCCCCAAAGGGTGAGTGGAAATCTAAAGCCCCCCCTTTCACCGCATCCCCATCGATTGATTTTTGACATACTACACCAGATACTGTTCTTTCTGCCTTTTATTTCCCTGAGGACCTGAATCAGTTTATTCGGACCTTTCACTCCATTGTGGAAAGGAGGCGCTTGGGGAGGCCTAACTAACGACCCAGACGCTTGAATCATTAGAGCTATAGATCTCCAAAGATCGTGAGTGTATAGAGTTCCTGTTTTTTTTATAAATATATGTATAGCATAATGCCTGATTATGGTTCTCTTTCTCTGTTCTTTTTGAGGATATTTTCCATGGTTAAGAAGAACTTGTGAGGCATCAATCTTCTAAACGTTACGTTAAGTATCTATTCAGTGTATATTTTTTACGATATTTCACAATCACTGTGTGATTTTTGGGCCACTAGAGCTTGAATCAACAGATCACCAGTTGTGACACGAGTGTGCTCCGCTCTCTCTCTTTCTTCTTTTCGTTTAATCAGCGTTAGATTTACAAAGTCCTATAGCTGATTAACGTCCGGCTGCAGTTAACAAAAAAAGTTAACAACAGTCAGGAAGACTTTGAATCAACGGATTCCGCTGGTACAGAATCCGTCAGCACCAGCAGTAACCCCCCCCCCAATAAATGCAGATACTCACCTACTATCCCACGGCGAGGACCACGACTCCGTCTGCCTCCTCTGTCTGGAGGGAGCAGGGAGAGACTGGGGGAAAAAGTCCCCCAGTCTCCCCTGCGGATCACTACGCTGACTTGCCGGATCTCGCAATGAGAGATCCGGCAAGTCAGGTGACCGCCAGCATCTGGCTCAATTGAGTCCTATGGACTCAATTGAGAGGATGTGTACGGCTGAGCTTAAAGCCTGAGATACACTGAGCGCATAGCGACGCACTGCTCAGCACCACCGTGCGCATCCGGGGCTTAGCGCCCGGTAATAATGTAGGCAGCTTTTTAAGTGCCTGCATTGTAATTTCACAGTAAAACAGGGGCGCTTGGGAGAAAACTACGGGCGCAGTTATTTCTCCCTAGCGTCCCCGTTTTACCGCAAAGATGGTAATGGGGCCCATAGTTATTAAGAATTGTTTACCTTTATAATTTTTTTTTTATTTATTTATAAAAGGATTTTACCAGGAAGGATACATTGAGATTTCTCTCATTTTCAAGTATGTCCTGGGTTCGAGAACATTGAGTGATTACAGAAATACAAAATAGTAAAATGCAAGATATTAACACAAGACCAAATATACAGATTAACAGAAAAATAAATATGGAGGAAATAAAGTCATTATGTTTCATGTTTACAGGTCCATTTCGTATTGAGGTATGTTAATAGGGAAGTCTTAAGGGACTTTAGACTGGGGGATAGGTGGCAATGTCCTGGTTGACCTTTTTTAAAAGTGACTAAATTGATGTCACTGTAGTTAAATAATAGCTTGCTTGTTGAGTACCCTTGTTTGAAGCTTTCCTCATCTATTTTACGTAATTGACATTACATTGAACCAGTCTATTTTTCAACTCTATTATTTTTATATATTTACCTTTTATAAAGGTTGGCCAGTGACACCCTGGTAAAAACAAGAGGTTGGTGTGGAAGGTCAGAAGAAGTTAGTATTTAAGCACTCTGCTCTTTGCCCCCATTTTAACATTACAGTGTCCTTTTAACCTCCATCACCCATTTCGAAAGCACTATGTAAGTGGACACTTAAGATGGACAAAGACTTAGTGAAAGAGGTATATGTCAGAAATAAGATGGACCCTCAGTGTTATCATGTTTCTGATGGCTATTAAGAAGTTACAGCCAACAATCAATGCTCTTCCTCATGCTTAGGATCTAACTCTAGTTCTCTAGTCTCTTCATTTTGGCTAGCTGCAGCAAATACCCAAATATTAAACACTTGAATGCAAAGGACATGCGTGGAGCGTCCTCCCATTTCACTCCTGTGTATGGCGCATGTTTCAAGCACTTCTTTGCGTTGCCACAGCTTGGTGCTGATCTCATGCTTCAAATCATAGACTGCCAGCCAGGGGTCAAGTCCTGGGGAAAAAAGTGAGGGAACTCACCCAAGATTTCAACTACCCCATCAATTTTTTTGCATCCCTAGGGAGCACACACTGTGAGTTTTATTTCTGTGCACCTCTGTGATACACTCATACACACCGCACATTACCATATCACAGAGCTGCACAGCAATAAAACTAGTAATAACGTGTTGTGTTAGAGTGTACGACAGAGCTCCACAGCGCTGAAACTCACATACTACCCCAGACACACAGAAATATATACTGCCAGCCACCCTCCCATACAAACACTTTCTGCCATCCCCCTCCCATACACACACATACACAATGCCAGCCCCCTCCCATAGACACACACTGCCAGTCCCCCATACAAATACTGCCAGCTCCTCCCTCCCCATACAAAACACTCACATTAAATGCCCCTCCCATGAACTCACAGCCAGCCCCATCCTCATACAAAAACACTCACTGACAGCCCCCATCCCCATACAAAATACTTACTGCCAGCCTCCCATTCCCATACAAAACACTCACATTGACTACATCCAAACGTCTCACCTCCCCACTGTGCGTTCAGCGGCATCTGGTCACATGCTGCTCCAGGGGGAGGAGCGGCCTGCCTTCTCTGCAGCCAAATGATAGGCCGCCTTCACAGCCAATCAGGTTCCTGTTTGCTCACATAGTGAGCGCACCGGCAGAGATCATCTGAATCCTTGGTCTGTCACCGGGGATTCAGATCTCAAAGAGCATGGGGACTGCGATCGACACTGCATGCTGCGTTCCTGCTATGTTCCCACTGTGGGAGAAGTGCGTGAACGCCGTTCCCGCTCTAGGAGAAGTGCATGGACGCTGTTCCCGCTGTGGGAGAAGCGCATGAACGCCGTTCCCGCTGTGGAAGAAGCGCATGAACGCCGTTCCTGCTGTGGAAGAAGTGCATGAACGCTGTTCCCGCTGTGGGAGAAGTGCATGAACGTTGTTCCCACTGTGGGAGAAGTGCATGAACGCGTTCTCGCTGTAGGAGAAGTGCATGAACGTTGTTCCCACTGTGGGAGAAGTGCATGAACGCATTCTCGCTGTAGGAGAAGTGTGGGAACGCCGTTCCCACTGTGGGATAAGTGTGCGAATGCCGTTCCCATGCATTCCTGCTGGACTCGAGCCCTGATGTCAGCCCTTGTTGTGGGACTGTGTCCCTGCCCCAGGAGCGCGATGACATCATAAAGAGGGAGTGTCACGGAAGGAAAAGAGCCAGCTAAACTAGTTAACTACCTACCCTGCCGTGACGCACAGAAGGGAGAGCATACAAGGGGTTACAGCTCCAAGCCTCTGGACTTACTAACTCTACCCACGCAAAGGGCCCCAAGTTATCCCAACCTAACCCCCTTACACCGTACCACCCTTCCGAATGTGTACACTGCCACCACAAAAGTAATAGGGCACTCTCGAAACCCTCTAGCTGTATACCACCCCAATCCAGGAGCCCAACAATATACAGTATATATATATATATATATATATATATATATATATATATATATATACAGAAGACAGCGCCCATGCTCACCGGAGCGGCTGCAACAGTCAGGAGTAACAGCCCAGTTAATGTATAAAATATAGCAAGAGAAAAAAAGTTGTCATCTGCGCTCGTTTCTATGTATTCCATGTACAACAAAACACTGAGAGGTTTTTGTTTGTTTCAATGGCCATTGCAACGTAAGGTCACTCGCCACTTCAAGGCACCTCTTTATAGAGTGAGTACCTAACCAATGTAACCAAAAGCTGCACTACTGTGCAGCTCCAAGCCCCTCCTGCTGCTTTTCAGCTAAGGAGAGGCAGAGATATGGTGGGCTTTATTTATACACACACCAAACACTTCTGATCTGGGCTTAAAAATAAAAACATGGAAAGAGGAACAGCAGCAAAACGACGAACTGGTGTTACAAGCATATTAAACATACATACAGAAAAAATGACGTCGCGCCCATATTCACCGGAGCGGCTGCAACAGTCAGGAGTAGAGCAGCTTTTGGTTACATTGGTTAGGTACTTACTCTATAAAGAGGTGCCTTGAAGTGGCGCGTGAGCTTACGTTGCAATGGCCATTGAAACAAACAAAAACCTCATAGTGTTTTGTTGTACATGGAATACATAGAAACAAGCGCAGTGACAACTTTTATTCTCTTGTTATGTTCTATACATTAACTGGGCTGTTACTCCTGACTGTTGCAGCCGCTCCGGTGAGTATGGGCGCGACGTCATTTTTTCTGTATGTATATATATTATGCTTGTAACACCAGTTCGTCATTTTGCTGCTGTTCCTCTTTCCATGTTTTTGTTTTTAACCCCAGATGGGAAGTGTTTGGTGCATGTATAAATAAAACCCACCATATCTCTGCCTCTCCTTAGCTGAAAAGCAGCAGGAGGGGCTTGGAGCTGCTCAGTAGAGCAGCTTTTGGTTACATTGGTTAGGTATTCCCTCTATAAAGAGGTGCCTTGAAGTGGCGAGTGAGCTTACGTTGCAATGGCCATTGAAACAAACAAAAACCTCATAGTGTTTTGTTGTATGTGGAATATATAGAAACGAGTGCAGATGACAACTTTTTCTCTATATATATTTATACAGTGGCAATAAAAATTATGTGAACCCTTTGGGATTACGTGGAGTTTTGCATGAATTGGTCATAAAATGTGCTCTGATCTTCATCTAAGGCACAACAATTTGAAAAACACAGTCTACTTAAAATAATACTTCACAAACATTATATGTTTTAATGTTTTCATTGAACAGAACATGTAAACATTCACAGTGCAGGGTGGAAAAAGAATGTGAACCCCTAGCCATTGCAAACACCATAGAAAAAAAAACACCAATTCTGTGATTAAAATCTTACACACTGCTTTCAGAAAAATGATGCCCATTTGTGACAATGAGTCCCCTTGCTGGCAGGGGAATCCCAATGCACAGGCGAAGGAGGTTACTTGGAAAGTCATTGTAAAGGCCGGATTCTGACCATTCTGAAGATAACAGACATGGCCAGGAAATATGTAAAAAATAAAAAATAAACAAAACATTTTCATTTTTTTCCCAAAAGCAGCAGTACTGTTCACGCTTCAATAATAAAGTGAATAATATTACTGCACTACCTTTCCTTTTCATTTCCCACACCAGTAGTAAGTGTGGAGGTGATGCAGCAAAGCGTTATTACACATTATTTCATCGAAAGTATAAGATACTGTGGAAAAAAGGGGGGGGGAAAGAGAAAAGACAATTTTTTTTTTTTTTAAGGCTGTGACATTGTCCATTTTCCACTTATAAAATGAGCAATACCGCTGCCATTACTCATCTACTCATTTTCCACACCAAGAGCAAGATAATTGTTTTTATACATAGTTATATTTTTCAAAATACATAATGCACCAAAATATTAGCAAAAAAAAAACTTTTTTAGTTTTGGTTAAATTGCATTTGTATGGGTAAAAAGAGTAACAGGTCATCCATGTATGATTGTTTTCATAAAGACTAAACACATACATAGAATATATACCCATAAAGGTTTGGATGCTAAATGTGAAACTAACACATAGAAATTATATATTATGAATCTCCTCCTGAGTGTGTTGGAAAATATGATATGTAATTTATCTGGGTTCTACAATAAAATATTACATCAATTCACGGTTAAACATGATGAGCAAAAAATGGTAAAAATAAGCTCAGCACACAGGGGTGAAATGGCTCAGCAATGAAGGGGTTAATAATATGGTGGGGGCTACATGGTCGTCTGTAAATACCTTCATTTGGCACTATGCAGTGGATGTTTGATCAGCTGAGATTATTTCTTTCAGCAAGATCATTTTAAGTGTCGTGTAGTACTTAACATTGAAGTTCCCATTATCCGTTTTCTGTTTCTTCTCGTCCTTTTCTTTGTAGTTTTGTTATTTCCATGTAGAGATGCTGCCATAGATTTACCATGAATAAAGAGAATGCTACCATTACCATCATTTTTTTTTCTGGTGGTTTCCATGGCAGCATGGATTTCCTAACCCTTTTCGGGAAAAAGAGTGAAGGGTTAAGGCCTCAAGAGGGCTTATTTATAGTTTTTGGTTTCTATCCTCAATGAAAAAGAGGAAAAGTTGACCTTATGATGGAGCAGTCATGGATACAACCAAGAGAAGAAAATTACAGATCGTAATCATTAAATGTTCCTATTGTTTTCCATCTGTCAATGATGAGATGCTGTGCAAGAAATGCTACAAATATTGACACTTTTTCTTGAGTCTTGTGGAGATAAGGTTTAAAGGGATACTGTAGATTCAGTACTTTCTTATTCAGGTTTGCATGATGGTCGTCGTCTGTCACTCCTACTCCCTGTCCTGGCTGTCATTGACTGTTCTGACAGCTCTCTAAAGAGAAGGTTGTACCTCCATCCAGAAGGCAGTACATCAGGGTAACGGTCATATGCAAGGTGACATTTTGTTATCACATGGAACGTCACACTTCGGCTCAAATAGTGGCTGCTTCACAGGTAGAAACATAGAAAAATAGAAAAATGTCAGCAGATTAGAACCTTTCGGCCCATCTAGTCTGCCCAATTACATGGATACTTTACCTGGATTTATCTTTTGTTTAGGATAGCCTTATGATTATCCCATGCCTGCTTAAATTCAATTACTGTTTTGGGCTCTACCACTTCAACTGGAAGGCTGTTCCATGTATCCACCACCCTCTCAGCAAAATAATGCTTCCTGATGTTACTTTTAAACCTTTGCCTCTCTAATCTAAGACTATGTCCTCTTGTTTTGCTACTTTGTTTCCTTTTAAATATACTCCCTTCCTCTACCTTGTGGATTCCATTTATGTATTTAAATGTTTCTATCATATGTCCTCTGTCTCGTCTTTTTTCCAAGCTGTACATGTTAAGATCATTAAGCCTTTCCTGGTAACTTTTCTTCTTCAAGCCGTACAACATTTTAGTAGCCTTTCTCTGAACTCTCTCCAAGATGTCTATATCCTTCTGGAGATACGGTCTCCAGGACTACACACAGTACTCCAAGTGAGGTCTCACCAGTGCTCTGTACAGTGGCATGAGCACTTCCCTTTTCCTACTGCTAATACCTCTCCCTACACAACCAAGCATTCTGCTAGCATTTCCTGCTGCTCTATTACATTGACTACATACCCTTAGATCCTCTGAAATAATAACCCCTAAATCCCTTTCCTCAGATGTTGAGGTTAGGACTGTATCAAATATTCTATATTCAGCCCTTGGGTTTTTACATCCCAGGTGCATTATCTTGCACTTATCCACATTAAAACTCCATTGCCACAGCTCCGACCATTTTTTTAGTTTACCTAAATCATTTGTCATTTAGCTAATCCCTCCAGGAACGTCAACCCTGTTGCAAATCTTTGTGTCATCAGCAAAAAGACATACTTTTCCATTAATACCTTCTGCAATATCACTAATAAAAATATTAAAGAGCATGGGTCCAAGTACTGACCCATGAGGTACCCCACTGGTAACAAGACCTTGCGCCGAATAAACTCCATTTACCACAACCCTCTGTTGCCTGTCACTCAGCCATTGCCTAATCCATTCAACAATATTGGAATCCTAGCTCAAAGATTGCAATTTATTGATAAGCCTTCTATGCGGAACAGTATCAAAAGCCTTACTGAAATCTAAATAAGCAATGTCTACTGCACCACCTATGTCTATTATTTTTGTTACCAAATCAAAAAAATCAATAAGATTAGTTTGGCATGATCTCCCTGAGGTAAACCCATGTTGTTTCTGATCCTGTAATCTATGTGTTTTTAGATGGTCAACAATCCTTTCCTTTAACATGGTTTCCATTAATTTCCCGACTACTGACGTAAGACTAACTGGCCTATAGTTCCCAGATTCCTCCCTACTACCCTTCTTGTAAATGGGCACAAAATTTGCTAATTTCCAGTCTTCTGGGACGACTCCCCATTAACAAGGATTGGTTAAATAAATCTGTTAACGGTTTTGCTATTACACCACTGAGCTCTTTTAATAATTTAGGGTGGATCCCATCAGGCCCCATTGACTTATTTGTCTTTACTTTAGACAGCTGCTTGTAGAACCTCCTTCTCTGTAAACTCATGTAAATGTCTCGTTAGTGTTTCCTCCTAACTGAGGTCCCTTTCCTTCCTTTTCTTCTGCAAAGACTGAACAAAAATATTCATTGAGGCAGTCAGTGAGACTTTTATCCTCTTCTACATACCTTCCTTCCTTTGTTTTTAATCTAACTAATGCTTGTTTTACTTTTCTCATTTATGTATCTAAAAAATGTTTTGTCCCCCTTTTTTAATGACTGAGCTATTTTCTCTTCTGCGTGTGCTTTGGAAGCTCTTATAAATTGCTTTGCCTCTTTCTGCCTAATCTTACAGGTTTGCCTATCTTCTTGACTCTGAGTTTTTTTATACTTATTGAATGCTATCTTTTTGTTCTTCACTATTTTGGCCGCTTCTTCAGAGTACCACAGAGGTTTCTTCCCTTTTTTGTTTTTGCTAACAAGCCGAATGCAATTGCCTGTTGCCTTCAATAATGCTTCCTTTAAATAATCCCATTTCCCCTGGACTCCCTTTAAACTCCTCCAGTCTGATAATGACTCATTCACACAAAATCTCATTTTAGAAAAATCTGTTTTTTTAAAGTCTAAAACTTTCGTTTTTGTGTGGTGCGACTCCATCCCTGTTCTTATATTAAACCGCACTGACTGGTGATCACAGAAAAATCAGTTTTTTTAAAGTCTAAAACTTTCGTTTTTGTGTGGTGCGGCTCCATCCCTGTTCTTATATTAAACCGCACTGACTGGTGATCACTAGATCCCAAATTTTCACCTACAACAACGTCTGATACCAAACCTCCATTTATGAGTATTAAATCCAATATGGCCTCTTTACGGGTCGGCTCCTCAACTACTTGTGTTAGAGATAATCCCAATAGGGAGTTTAGAATATTTGTACTCCTGGCGCACCCAGCTATTTTGGTTTTCCAGTTCACATCAGGAAGATTAAAGTCCCCCATGATAATAACTTCCCCCTTCATTGCCATTTTGGCTATTTCCTCAAACAGCAGATTATCTAGCTCTTCTACTTTTCCAGGGGGTCTATAGATCACACCTACATGAGCTACTGTATGATTGCCAAATGTTAGCGTAACCTAAACTGACTCTATGTTCACCTCGATCAATTTTATTTGGTTCGTTTATATGTTGTTTTTCACATACAGGGCCACTCCTCCTCCTTTCCTACCTTCTCTGTCTTTTCTATGTAAAGAGTACCCCGGTATTGTTATGTCCCAGTTATTTTTCTCACTGAACCATGCCTCAGAAACCGCCACTAAATCTACTTTTCAGCTGCCATCATTGCCTCCAGTTCATTGATTTTTTGACTAACTGCGAGCATTTATAGACACGACTCTGAGCTTGTCATTTTTTACCCCGCTTGTTGCTTGCACCCTCCGATTTAGTTTTGGGGGACGATCGGGCAGATTGTTTTTTACCCTTTTGTCCCCCCCTCCTAGTTTAAATATTCCTTTGTGAAACCTTTGAACTTCTCACTGAGAACATATGTTCCCCCATGAGTAAGATGCAAACCATCATTTTTATACAGTTCCTTTCTGCTCCAATTAGAGCTAAGAAAGGAACATTTAGTTAAAGGAAATAATTCCTGAAGAAATGTTTTTCATGTTTTATGAGTTTTAGTAAAAGGAGCCGTCTGTTTGTGAAATGGTAATTAATATAAGCACATATAGAAGATGCACCGAAAGCAAATGTTAAAAAAAATCCTTACCCCGACATCTGTCATGTGTAGTGGTTTATTACCGTCCTGAAAAGCATAAAATAGTTTCCTTTTTAAATAATTAAATTATAGTTATTGATGTGTATTACATTAAATACAATCAAGAAAAAGTTTTCTCTTCTTTTTAAAATACCAAAATAGTAATTACATTTAAAAACAAAAACAGATGTACAAATGCTATTTATGCATTCCACAGTAAGAACAAATGTTCCATTTCTGTCATTTGAAATGAAAAAAGACGTTGGTGCTGGAATTTTCCAGTTCAGAACAAGCAGAAACATCGGACATAACACTTCTATCAATAGACTTTTAACCCTTTCACTTCCGCAATCGTGACTACAAGAATCAGCGGTAGCAGACACAGCATCCCGAGATGGTGTAAACATGATCCGGGTCTGTGCTGTGTGATTGCAAATTAAATTAATTTGTTGCAAATGATTTTCATTTTGTTTTGGGCTCCAAAGGTGCCCCCCAGGTTTTAGTCCCGTTGGCATAATGCCCAGTGTGCTACAACGGTTTAAAATCATCCGGGGAATGTCCTGATATAGCAGACTTTCCCAGCTGACACAGAACCTTGAACTGCAGTTCTCCTTGGCACCTTCACTACAACTATTGAGTTAATGATTAACCACGTTATTTTGTAAAAAAAAAAGGAGTGGGGAACTTTTGTTATTTTTTATTCGACAATTTTTATTGTGCACAGAATAGAAGACAACGAACAGTATAGTACAGGAAACATAGCAACTGTTTAAGAAAAAGTCAACAGTTGCATCATAACTAGCATGTTGTGTCGTGCATCCTTTTTTTACTTTTTCCGACAATCATGTTAACACGCTATCAGCTCAAAAGAATCAATTTGCAGTAGTGATGCAATTTTACATTAAAGTAGAGCTAAAACCACAATACCAAGAAACAACGAACAATTAAACAAACAAAAAAACAATAGCAGTGGACTACCCGGTCCATATAACAGAGTAAGTGTGAAGTGGAAATAGGCTGGAAGACGGCCGCTATTGTACACAGGCGGCCATCTTGTTCAGAATATTGGTTCACTTGTATATAACTAGGCAGGTTTGTAGCTGAGACTAGAATGAGGTATACGTAGAAATTTAGGAATGCGTTTAGATTAGCAGAAAAGCAATTAAAGCTTTATGAAAGATTTTTGTTGTTTCTGGAAGCGGAGGAGAAAAGCGCCAAGGTCGTTGGGGCCCGTGGAAAGACGAAGGAGTATAGAAGACCGGGCCCCAGGCCACCTGAATAAACATAGCCGATAGGGAGGGAGGCACTGCCCGGAGAAAGACAGCACAAACAAATCACAGACTGTCAACTAACGAGAAGTGTATCAATTTATAGTTATATGTGGAATGTTCTTTGTGTTCGAATTAATGATGGGAGGTATTAACCCACGTGGGGAAGAATAGAGTGTCATAGGGAGGTGGGCTAATGGGGATGTATCTAATTATGTATTTGGGGCATAAAACCTCATGTCTCTGTGTAATCGGGGCTCACTCTAAGCGATTCAATCCTGTGTGAGCACTTGTGTGACGACACAATAAATTCTTGCCTTTCCTGAAGAGACTCGTGTTTGGACAATCCTTGCTTGTGTCTGGTCCGGCGCCGTTAATGAAGTGAACCTGTCTGACTCCGGCTACATTTTCTGGGGGCTCGTCCGGGATTACGGGCCTTTTGCCAAGACACAGGCAACGGCTGCTGAACACAGTGCGGCGCTTGACTGCAGCAGTGCCAGAATCCCGATGGTTGAGAGCGCCCGTTGAAAGTGAGCTGACATCTGCAGGCACCAAGCAGGATTTCCTGTACAGTGGACCTCATCTCGTCCCAAACAAACCCCCTGACCCGGGAAAACTGGGACACCAACGAGTCTGAGGAAACAGCAAGCAGCACCGGCGATAGGTAACGTGTCTTCTATGTTTTGTATGTCTAAAGGAAATACCGGTATCTAAGGAAAACGTCCGAGCTGAAATAGACGGATAAAAAGATGCGATGGCCACCATCCTATTGGCATATCTAGCCCGCCGCTGATAGCACTGTCATTGCAAAGGAGCCAGAGTGGCTAGCGGGTGTCTAGATTCGGGGGAATTGAATGCCAATCAAAGAATAGTTCTGTATGAAAAAAAAAAAGTAGCCACGTGGAGTTGCAGACGTCAATTAATGTTTGTAAACAAAGCTTCACCACGTAGGTAAACGGGAAAGAAAAAAGATTTTTCTGTGACTAGGCTGAGAGCCTAAGTCAGTGCCTAGTGTATACGTCGTATAATAACAAGGGCTTATAA
Organism: Leptobrachium leishanense; assembly: GCA_009667805.1. Classification (NCBI taxonomy): domain Eukaryota; kingdom Metazoa; phylum Chordata; class Amphibia; order Anura; family Megophryidae; genus Leptobrachium; species Leptobrachium leishanense. The sequence goes on from RXON01003290.1 coordinate 26,996, forward strand.
TGAAGCCAACGATAGCTGCAGAAATAATGGTGCTGAGTGGGTAGATTATCCATAAGGCAGATTAGAATTGCAGATGGAAGCGTAGATAAGGAACGGAGTGCACATAGCCACAAGCAGTCAAAAGTTAAAGTTCAAATTACGGGATATAAGGAGCCACTAAGAAAAGAATACGTCCTCGGCTAATGGAAAAAAATTGAAATAATATATGTTCTATATTATGCTGAAAGTATCTGATACGGAATGTGCTGTGAATGAATTGACTCGAGTGCTGTGAGTGAACGCGCGCCTACTCGCTCCGCGAGGAAGCAAACACAAAATTGTTACTACTGAAAAAGGAAACGCCTCAGACACGGATGACTTGTTAGCTGAAGTATCAAACTGTAGATTTTAACTGTTTGTTGAAATAATATATCTGTATTGCAAAAGGGTACTGTTTTCAAGAATAATAATAGGTAACGGGTCATCTAAGCCCAAGAAAAAAAAAAAAAACGCCCCTAGAATATATAGTGCGGAATTTCAAAGTATTATATAAAAACATATGATTATGGTGTAAAATTGACAAAAAGAAATTAAAAGTAATGTGTACAGTTATGTGGCCGTTATTAGTCCCAGGATGGCCAGAGCAGCGGTCAATGGACCCGAAGTTAGTACAGAAGATACACTCCCAAGTCACAGAGCATAACCGTATATAAATATATAAAAATATTGTATTAAAAATAAAAATCATTTTATAATAATAACAGAGTAAAGTAAAAAGCAAGATCCCCAAAATAAGAGAGAGGGGACAGAGAAGTCCCACCAAGAAAAATCAAGATGCCCGATAAAAACATATATAAATAATTAATTTATTAAACTGTTCAATTAAAAATAAAATAAAAAAGAATAATTTATAAGTTAAAGTGTAGAATGTCTCTGTGCTGGTCCCTCTCCCTCCCTCCTTTCTGACACACTGTTTGCACGGAGAGGGGAAAAGAAAAAAATCTGTTTTTTTTGTTTTTTTTGTTTTTTTTTTATTTTTCTCCTCGCTCTCTGATAAGCGATAAAAAAAAAAAAAAAAAAAAAAACCCTTTATATACTTGTGCAGTAAGTTAAAAATGAAAAAAAATAAAAAAAGAAAAATTACTATGTTTAGCTAATTTTAATATATATCACAATAGAATATTTGTCTGTAGAAAATTTATATTAAAAGAAAAAATAATTCAAAAAATAATTAAAGTAATTTTTCTTTACTGGTTTTAAAAGGTATGTTTTTGTTTGATTTTTGAAGGAATGGTTATTTTATTGTTATAAAATTGTTTTAGATAATTACTGATGAGATATATGGAGTGGTTTTATGACAGTGGAATGATTTATTTTTATGTTTATTTAATTTTCCGATGTAATATTAAAAATCTGTTTTGGTTACGGAAAAAGATTTCTAAAAATATTGTTTATACAATGTGTATATATATATATGCCCGAATGTCCCATCCAGCTCCTGGGGTAAGATATTTTTTACAAATTGCAAGCCCAAATTATGTTTTTTTTTTCCCGGGGGTCACGCTCAATTAGATCTGCCCGATAGTGGTAGCTCTACTCGACAGCATATTCCAGCCAGTCCGCACAATCCACAATCTGTGAAAATCGCAGTAGTTATGTCAAAGGAAGAAAAAAGGCGCACGACACCTACTCTGTCTGCCACGCCGGATCCGCACGCACTACCCCTTGGAATTTCTGAGGTGGGGACAGAGGAAAACCCGCCCAGATAAGTTGAATCACAGCCCGGCGCAACACCGGTGGCTCTAAAATGATATTATATCCACAAAAAGCCAAGCAGAATATACAAATATATTTACAAAAATTTAAAAATAACGGTATATTAAAATTCTGTGTGTCACCATGGAACACACCTCTATTGCCAGTACTGAAAGAGGGCACACAAGAATATCGCCCTGTCCAAGATTTACGAGCTGTCAACGAGGCCACAGTAACACTACACCCTGTGGTTCCTAATCCTTACAATTTACTGGCTTCCCACACAGAAAAAGACTGTTTATCTGCCACAAAAGCCTTGCTACATCTGCAAAGCCAAGCAGATTACAGAGTGTCTAAAAAAAAAAAAAAAAAAAAAAACCACAAATATATAAACAGAGTGTAAAATATCTAGGATTCCAGTTAACAGGTATCAAACGTGCACTAGGGGCAAAAAGAAAAGAAGCAATGTGCCGCATACCCCAACTAAAGACCAGAAGACAAGTCCGTGAATTCCTGGAAGCTGCAGGCTTCTGCCGCCTGTGGATCCCAATTTCGCAAAAATTGCCAAGCCGCTTTATCAAGCAACCAAAAAAAATAAATTAAACCCCTTTCATTAAGAAGAAGAGCAAACCGCAGCGTTTCTGAAATTAAAGACTCTGCTGATGGAAGCTCCTGCGCTGGGTCTGCCAGATCATAGCAAGTCTTTCCAGCTGTTCGTACATGAATATAACCAAACAGCAACAGGAATATTGGTCCAGACCTTTAGCTCGTGGCTGAGGCCTGTGGCCTACCTCTCCAAGCAACTCGACCCTGTGGCCTGCGGCCTACCCCCATGCCTGAAAGCAGTGGCTGCCACCGCAATACTGATAGCAGAAGCAGACAAGCTGACCCTTAGACAAGTTTTTTATGTCAAGGTGCCCCATGCTGTCAAGGCTCTGCTGGATGTCAAAGGAGGTTACTGGTTTAGCAACAGCCGGATGACGAAGTACCAAGCCATGATGTGTGAAAATCCACGGGTTCATTTGGACCTCATCGCTACTTTAAACCCTGCTACTCTACTGCCTGACTGTGAAGAGGATCCAGATCATGAATGCCTCCAAGTCATAGAAGAAATGTTCAGTAGCAGGCCAGATTTGAAAGACGTACCCCTAGACAAATACGATCTACAGCTATATGGATGATAAAAAGAAAGTCTCCGGCTATGCAGTAGTCTCAACAGAAGAAATCATCGAAGCAAAGCCACTGCCAGGCCATACATCTGCACAATTGGCTGAAATAACAGCTTTAACCAGAGCCCTTGAAATTTCTAAAGGCAAAAAAATAAATATCTATATAGATTCCAAGTACGCCTTCATGACAGTCTATGCACATGGCGCACTCTACAAAGAAAAAAGCCTACTCACGTCTTCAGGACAACAAATTAAATATGCAGCTGAAATCGCGGCCCTTCTGGAAGCAGTATGGAAACCAAGTGCTGTCAGTATTATGCACTGTCGTGGCCATCAAAAAGGCCGTGATGAAATTCCAAAAGGTAACAGACGCGCGGACCAGGCCGCAAAAGCAGCTGCGAAACCACCACCGCAAACAGAAGCTCAAGCTAAAGTATTGATCTGCAAGCAAGAGCCTCAATTTTCCATGCCAAATTACGAGTTCTATATGAATTTAAAAAAAAAAAGTTTGAACCCCACGGCGAGTTCATTGAAATAATATTGAACAAATGGCAAGATGATTATGAACTGTTAGAACTCAATTATGATTATATCCAATGTTTTTTTTTTTTTTTTTTCCAACTCGAACACAAGGCCGAAAATTCTACTCTACTCCCCTAAATCCGCAAGAGACACGCCTAATGGTTAACACCTCAGAAGTTCAGCAAAGACTGCGCAGAGCTTACAACATGATGCTGAAATTCTTCGGCGTAAAAGTAATGGGGAGTATGGAGAAGATACAAAAGAAATAACCGAAATGGAGAAGATACAAAAGAAATAACCGAAATGGAGAAGATACAAAAGAAATAACCGAAGTGGAACGAGCAGAAAATTCGAGAGAATGAACCGCAAAGACTTTGATGTCCAAACTGTGTCAAGAGATGTTATTAGGCTGATTGGATGTGCTGGCGATAGTCCTTTTGCACATTAGGTGCAGACCAACCCCCCAATTGAAGCTAAGTCCGTACGAATTTATGTTTGAACGGCCAACCCCTCTAATTAATGGACTAAGGGGGGACCTTCGGGCATTGGGAGAAACTAAACTAAATGATCAGGTAGTAATGCTGGGTAAGTCAATGCAGAAATTAAATACTTGGGTAGGGGATAATATACCGCATTTTCTGTATCCTTCACTGTATAAGTATTGTCCGGGTGACTCAGTATGGGTAAAAGAGTGGAAAATGATCCACTAGGTCCAAAATGGAGAGGTTTTTATTTTGTCCTGTTATCAACCCCCACAGCAGTAAAGGTTGCCGAGGTGGTCCCGTGGATACATCACTCCAGAGTAAAAGCAGCTGCCAGTCCTGAGCTAACATGGAAGGTCGTCGCCAACGAGACCAATCCGCTGAGGCTGAAGCTGACAAAGACCACAGTCACGAGCACCTAAATGATCCTAACCCTGATGATTCAGAGGATCAACAAGTGGGTGTCTTGATGGGCACAGACCCTGACCACCTGCCAACGGGGGATAACCACAGGGTGCTTTTTAGGGGCCCGGCCCCCACCCTTGATTATCCAGAAATGGTTTTTATTTTTGAAATTCCGGTGGGGAGGGATTGGGTTTATGTGACTGTAAAAAGAATTGCCCAAGGAATTCTGACACTCGGGGCATTTGTGGTGCTGATTTTATATCTTGCTAATTTGATTTATGGACTCTCGAGAGGAGCATGCCCCAATTGTACAAGCACCGCTGGGAAAGTGGATATTTCCCATATCTGGAATGGTACGCACCCGGTGATGGAGAACCGTACCATGTGGAGACAAAAACGAGAGGCGCTATCTGGAACCAACCCAAGAGGACATTTACTTGTGCAATTCAAATATGACTATGCTAAAAAGTCTGGGCAAACTGCATGCTGGGTGTGTAGTAGACTGCACCCAGAGACAATTCATATACCGTTTGCCTCTGTTCCAATGAATTTGAGTATGTTTGTATCAGGGAATATCACAATACATGCTGTCGATGCACAAAGGGAAAAGACCGAATCAGTCAGTCCCGGGTACCCCATAATAGGACCAGTGTATCCATCAGAATGGTGTTTTCAACTAGGACCAGATAAAGAAACAAATAATGAGGGTGGGTTATGTAACTCAAGTCAGTTCAACTGGACATCATACATTTATATATTCAAAGCAGGACAAAAGGCGATTTATTTATATATACGATGCAGGCAACTCACTAGAGACCAAGAGGCGGTGATTAGGAATGTGACCAATGGGAGGCAGGGTGCAGTGGATATGATGAGACGGCTGAGACACCTTGCGATAGAGATATCAAAGGGAACACTATATTTATCACCATTTATAGTGACAGGAGGGTACCAGGTGTGCTGTGAAAGGGTGTGTTACACATGGGTACCACCAACAATAACGGGAATGTGTTATTTGGCTAAGCTGGTCCCAATCCAGAAATTAAGGGGAGAAGACACAAACACAGACACAGAACTACACCCTAGGTACCCACTGGTGTTTGAAAGACCGAAGAGAGAATTGTTTACGAAGATGGATCGAATATGGACATGGTTGCCAGCATGGACTGGATGGGGAGGAGAGATGATGAGGAGATTGAATAGCTATGTCAACCTGATGGATGAGATTCTGAATAGAACCAGTATGGATATCCAGCTGCTGAATCTGGAAATGCGTGAGTTACGAAAGGTGCAAATGATACATGAAATGGCGCTTGAGCAGATCAGTGCGGCCTTGAATGGATTGTGTGAAATGACAATGCACTATGAATGTTGCACCTTCATCAGAAACACTACACAAGAAGTCCCAGATTATTACCAGGTAATTCAAGATCATCAGGAGAAGGTAGCACAGTTGCAGGGCACAGCCAGGAGGATTGCTGCCGAAGGCTGGAATCCGCTCCGGGGGTTTGGGGCAATGGGAGAATGGTTTGGTTCCATCTTGAGATTCATCTCAAAGATTGGATCTATGATACTCATGATAGTGGTGATCTTGATCATAGGGATACTGATATACCGCATAGGGCTATGTATATGGCCACTGTGCAAAACAGCACTGATATCTACACAAACACAGAAGATACCACTGATGATTCCACAGGGTATGTTCCCAGGGAAAGAAACCCCCCCTTTTCAAGGAGTTTCAGAATAGTGGAGTGTAATGGCTACAAGTGCCAGGAAAAGATCCT
>RXON01003291.1:0-63735 GCA_009667805.1 Leptobrachium leishanense
AGGAGAACTAGCAATAAAATGAGGAAGAATCCGACCAGCGCTTGGCACGGAAAGACAGGAAAGAAGAATGGTTACTACAAGGTCACATAGACCCGCAGTAAAACAAAGAGAGCGTAGAAACCAGGCCGTGCTCTAATCTATAACAAACACAGCCTTTAGGGAGGTGGGCACGGCCCAGGTCGAGTGAAGCAGCAAATCACAGAGTGTCAGACTAACACGACATTTGCCAATTTATTACCAATGTGTGGAATTTCTTTGTACTAACGAGGGGAGGTATTAACCCACGTGGGATGGAATAAAGTGTCATCGGGAGGTGGGCTAATTGGGATGTACCTAATTACGTATTTTGGGGTATAAGACCCCTGGTCGGGGGGGGGGGAGACGGGGCTCACTCTTTGCGATTCAATCCTGTGTGAGCATTTGTGTGACGACACAATAAAGTTTGCCTTTCCTGAAGAGACTCGTGTTCAGACAATCCTTGCTTGTGTCCGGTCCGGCGCCGTATTGAAAGTGAACTGGATTGACTCCGGTAACATCATGACTACTGGCTAGCGCGTGTCTGGAGCCGGGGGACCGGATACTGACCTATCTTAGAGATAGAGGTATAAAGTAAATTGAGGTATAAAGTAGAAGAGGGTGACCACGTGGTGCAGTGTTGATATTTGGAATTGAGAGCTGCTGCACGTGGGCAAGACAAAGGAGGAGGGGTTTCTGTGACTGGGCTGGGAGCCCGTGTCAGTGCTGTTGTGTGTTTTGTGGTGATTAAGGGGCCAGTAAGAAAAGCTTGGAGCTTTTGTGCAGGTAACTAGCTGCAGAAAAGTGGTTCTTGGTGGGGCATGGCAATCCGGAATAGCAGACGTGTTGATAAGTAACAGGACACACATAGCTGAAAGCAGAAAAGAGTTAGACAGCAGGAGCCGCAAGGCGACTGCGCGGGTATAAGGTGCTTGGTGGGGCATGGTGCCCTTGGCAAACAGAAAGAGTAGAAGAGCTGTTTTGTACTGTTTTGTGCTGAAAGTATCTGATATAGTACGTGCTGAGAGTGCTGTGAGTGAGTGTGCGCCTACTTGCTTAGCAAGGAAGCAAATCTGAGAGTGGACTCTGGTGGTACGTTTCCAGCTCAGGCGACTGCAGTTGGTTACCTAAGGAGGAAGCGAATACGATACGAGAGAATTGTCGATTGAAATACCAGACTGTCCATTTTAAGTGCTGTTGCTAAGGCTAGGGTCAGACGAGCGTGATTTCTACGGACTGTACGTCCGTGCACACGGATGTACGTCAGTACGGAAGACACAGTAGTGGCCACACAGTCCGTTTATTTACTGATGTATATTTTGACGGCTGTAGGAGGGAAAATAAATTAAAAAGCAAAACCATTTTGTCCATGAAAAATGCTGGACGTATAAATGCAGTCCGTCTGACCACGTTCCATCACTCACACACAAAGCTATGCGTACGTTGCAGACGCAGCGCACTTTGTGCGGCCGTTCTAGGGGTTGTACGTTCTTGCCTGCCTTGCGTCCATGGGCCGCGGCCGTTGTGCGTCCGCAGTTCAGTGCGGACGTACTTCGTGTGTGGGGCTCCAATGGGCTTTCTGTCATGCTATCACGGACGTACTTTTAGGCGCAATCACGGACGCGAACACTACGCTCGTCTGACCCCAGCCTAAAAAGTGATATTTACATTGTGAAGAAGTTACTGCTAAAAAGAGTAAATATGGGTAATGAATCATCGAAACCCAAGAGGGCTAAGGATGGTGAAACACCCCTAGATTATATGGTGCACAATTTTAAAGCATTGTACGAGACGCACCACTATGGTGTAAAACCAAAATTTTGAATATGAATTAAGTAAAGAGAAATTGAAACTTCTGTGCACCATAGTCTGGCCAATGCTAGTCCCCGAATGGCCAGAACAGGGGATCTATGGATCCGGTATTAATACATAAAATGCACTCCCATATCACCGGGAGGTATGGACATCCAGATCAGTACCCGTATATAGATATATGGAGGTACTGTGTAAGGGACAAAAGCCATTTTGTAATGGTAGCGGGGAAAAATAGAAAGGAGATGTCCCCAGAAGATAAGGAAGGATGTAAACCAGTGCTGATGGGACATGCTGAGGAATCTGATTCCCTTCCGCCGCCCTACCCGTCTTGCTACAGAGCGGCCCGTCAGGCTTTGGGTGCTGCGGTTGCACAGGTGGGGCAAGGGGGGCAGGTTGCTGCTAGTTCTTCGCCTGCGCCCTCGGCCCCGGCTGGAGGTGGCAGGATGGTGAGTGCTGCGGATGAGGTAGACGAGATACACCCCGCAGATAAAATCGAGATGCCCGATGGAGCGGTGTATCAGTTAGTAACTCCCTGGAATGACGGAGGGGGGATATAGACTCTAGGGCAACAACCCGTGCTGATAATAATATATATAAGCCCATGGAAATATATCAGCACAACCCCAGTAAACTGCAACTCCCCTTGCGGGAGGTGCCGGGTCCCCTGAGGGAAAATGGGGAGCCTGGGCCAACAATATTCACGTATGTCCCATTCACTACTACTGACTTGTTTAATTGGAAGACCCATACACCTCTTTACTCTGCAAACCCCGCAGCTGTGGCCAGCATGGTAGAATCTGTAATGCTCACACATAACCCAACTTGGGCAGATTGTCAACAATTGCTGCTGACTATGTTCACTACAGAGGAAAGAACCCGCATAAAAAACACTGCCCAAAAGCTCCTTCTAGCCCAGGCAGCTGATGACAGTAAACCCAATTCGGAGGCATGGGTTGAGGAGCATTATCCTAAAACTGATCCCAAATGGCCGTACAATACTGAAGTGGGCATAGCACATTTACAAACATACCGGGCGGCAGTGTTAATGGGTGTTAAAGCGGGAGGAAAGAAACCTACAAATATGGGTAAAATAGCAGACGTGATGCAGGACCCAAAAGAATCTCTGAGTGCTTTTCTAGAAAGATTGCTAGATGCATTTAGGATGTATAGACCCCGAGGCAACGAAGAATCAATGGTTGATTAACTCCTCCTTTGTCAGCCAAGCGCAGAGGGATATACGCAATAAGATACAGAGGACGGATGGATTTTTGGGAAAATGAATTAGTGAATTAGTAGAGATTGCTAATAAAGTGTATCATAATAGAGATTTAGAAGAGATACAGAAACAGAAAGGGCACACTGGTGTAGTTGCCTACATGGGTAATGGGAGAGGAGCCCATGATGGAGAGAGAGGTAGGGGTCGGGGAGGTAGAGGTAGGGGTGCCCCCAGGGTGTTAGTGGGGTACAATCAGTGTCTATATTGTAAAGGTGAAGGTCACTGGAAGAAGGACTGCCCCCCTACGTTTAGAGAAAATGGGGGGAAAGAATGGTCACGGAGATGCAGGGGCGCCGAATGGCCAGGTGACAAACGGCAGATACGAGCAAAATGATGCTGCCGGTTCGGGGTTCGTTGGTTTGGCGGGAAGTGGGAACGTCATTTGAGGGGCAAGGTACATATTGACACAGACCTGGGCCCATCCCACTCGGTAATCACGAGCCCACGGTCACAGTAAGGGTGGGAGACAAAGATGAAATTTTTATGGTTGACACTGGTGCTGAATATTCTGCTGTAACACGGCCAATTGCACCACCAATTGGTAATGAGGCAGATATCATGGGAGCAATCTGCTAAGTATCCTTTTCTTGCATCACGTAAATGCAGTCTGGGAGGGCACAATGTAGAACACCAATTTCTGTATATGCCCGAATGTCCCATCCAACTCCTGGGACGGGATATTCTCTGCAAATTGCAAGCTCAAATTACGTTTCTCCCCGGAGGTCACGCTAGACTAGACCTGCCTGAGAGTGGCAGCTCTACTCGGCAGCACAGCCCAGCCAGCCAGGAGACCCAACCTGTAAAAATTGCAGTAGTTATGCCCAGAGAAGAAGAATGACGGACGGCACCAACTGCGCCGGTCGTACCAGACCCATACACACTACTACTGGGCACTCCTGGAGTGTGGGCGGAGGATAATCCACCTGGTTTAGCCGTGAATATTCCCCCAGTATATGTTGATCTGAAACCTGGTGCAATGCCTGTGGCTTTGAGACAATATCACATTCCACAGAAAGCCAAACAAAATATTCAGACACATTTACAGAGACTAAAAGATCACGGGATATTGAAATTTTGTGTGTCACCCTGGAATACACCGTTCGGAATACCGTCCAGTCCAAGATTTAAGGGCGGTTAACGAAGCTACGGTGGCCCTACACCCCGTTGTCCCCAATCCATACAATTTATTAGCATTAATTCCTGGAGATACTAAATATTACACGGTGCTTGATTTAAAAGACGCTTTCTTTTGCATCCGCCTTGCTCCCGCAAACCAACCCCTTTTTGCATTCCAGTGGGAAGAATCTAAGACTGGAGCGCGTCATCAAATGACATGGACACGCCTCCCGCAAGGTTTTAAGAACTCACCCACAATTTTTGGTTGCGTGCTCAGCCAGGACCTCCTGTCCTTCAACGCTCAGCCAGACAAAGTTGTCTTATTACAATATGTGGATGATTTATTGCTTGTTTCCCCCACAGAAAAAGACTGTCTCTCCGCCACAAAAGCACTGCTACATCTGCTGTGTCAAGCAGGATATAAAGTCTCCAGAAAGAAAGCACAAATATGCAAACAAAGTGTAAAGTATCTAGGTTTTCAATTAACAGGTACAAAGTGTGCACTGGGAGCTGAAAGAAAGGAGGCAGTCTGCCGTATACCCCAGCCAAAGACACGAAGTCAAGTCCGTGAATTCTTAGGAGCTGCAGGCTTCTGCCGTTTATGGATCCCCAACTTTGCCAAACCCCTCCATCAAGCTACCAAGGGGGGAGAGCATGATCCATTCCTGTGGGAAGAAGAGCAAACAGCGGCTTTTCTGAAATTAAAAACCCTTCTGATGGAAGCGCCAGCATTGGGTCTGCCGGACCATAGCAAACCCTTCCAGCTGTATGTGCATGAACACAACCAGACAGCAACAGGAGTGCTGCTCCACAATTTTGGCTCATGGCCAAGGCCTGAGGCCTATCTCTCCAAACAACTTGACCCTGTGGCCTACCCCCTTGCCTGAAAGCCGTGGCAGCTACGGCAATGCTGATCTCTGAAGCTGGTAAGTTGACCCTGGGACAGGTTCTTCATGTCAAGGGCAGTTACTGGTTCAGCAATAGCCAGATGACAAAGTATCAAGCTATGATGTGTGAGAATCCACGGGTTCATCTGGACCTCATCGCTACCTTGAATCCTGCTACGTTACTACCTGACTGTGAAGAAGATCTGAATCATGAATGCCTCCAAGTCATGGAAGAAGTATTCAGTAGCAGACCAGATCTGAAAGACATACCCCTAGACAAATACAACCTGCAACTCTTTACTGATGGTAGCAGCTATATGGATGATGGAAAGAAAGTCTCCGGCTATGCGATTGTCACAACAGATGGAGTTCTAGAAGCTAACCCCTTGCCAGGCCATACGTCAGCAAAACTCGCAGAAATACTGGCTTTGACAAGAGCTCTGCAGATCTCCGAGGGCAAGAGAGTGAATATCTACACTGACTCCAAGTATGCCTTCATTACTGTCCATGCACACGGTGCACTCTACAAGGAGCGAGGCCTGCTTTCCTCTTCAGGGAAACAAGTCAAATATGCTGCTGAAATCTCCGCTCTTCTGGATACGGTGTGGAAACCAAGTGCTGTCAGTATTATGCACTGCCGGGGTCACCAAAAGGGTAATACCGAAATACCCAAAGGAAATAGGTGAGCAGACCAAGCTGCAAAATATGCGGCTAAACCACCAGTACAACACTGTCAAGTCTCCGGGATTCTCCTCTGCAAGCAAGATGCCCAAGCTTTAATGCCAAACTACGAATTCTATATGAATTGGAAAAAGTTTGAACTTCATGGAGAATTCATCGAAATTATTCTACAAAGATGGGGTGATGACTTTGAATTGCTTGAAGATAACCATGATTATATTCAGTAGCTCTTCCCGACTCTGGAACAAGGCCGAAATTTCTACTCTATGCCTCTGAGCCCCCAAGAAAATAATTTGATGTGTAACACCTCAGAAATTCAGCAACGACTCCTTCGAGCATACAAGATGATGCTGAAGTTCTTTGGCGTAAAATTAGTGGGGGAGGATGGAGAAGACACAAAAATAACTGAAGTTGAACGAGTAGAAAATTTCACAGAGCGTTTTGACAATCTGACAAACAACACTCATAATAATTTGAGAATTACTCGTGTCCTGCTGAGCCTGGGAGAATTAGGAGCTGAAGAATATCAAGCCCCACTGCTGAAGTTTCTTCTCAAGGAGATCCTGATTGAGTATAACCTGCCAAGAATGAAGAAAAGTGCAATGAACTTCTTTGTGCCAGCAGTGAAAGATGTACAGAAGAGACAAGACCTACTGTACTTCGCCTGGTGGCACTACCAACCACAAGAAGAATTCATTTGGGGAAGACAGGAGAACTTGAAAGATACAAGGCACCGACTGCAATGATAGCTCCACTACTGCCAGCTCCCCTGAACGAATGGACACCGGTGTATTCAGAAAAGGAGAAGAAATGTCTGTCAGAAGAACTAGGACAGTATGGAAAAGACGGATGGTTCCAGTTGGCAAGCAACCAAATAGTCCTACCTGCGACATTGGCACCTGAAATTGTGAGAGTACTCCATGCCAGCACTCACGGAGGAAGAGAAATGATGGAACAACAGTTGGAGCCATATTTCTACGTACCTGGATTGTCAGTGATCTGTAAGGCAGTAGCCCAGCAGTGTGTGACATGTGCCAAGAATAACCCGAGAACAGGCCCATTGCAGCCTCCAGGAAAGCAGCCTATCAGACTGTCCCCAATGGCATCGCTGCATATAGATTTCACAGTGCTGCCACCCTGCAAAGGATACAAATATCTGCTCGTGATGGTGTGCACTCTGACAGGATGGGTTGAGGCCTTCCCCACAAGGACTGAGAAGACAGCAGAAGTAGTGAGAAGCCTAATGAGAGAAATTATACCACGCTATGGACTTCCACTTGAAATTGGGTCAGACAATGGCCCAGCTTTTGTACAGAACTGTTTGCAGCAGCTTGCTCGCTTATTGGGCATAACCTGGAAGCTACACACAGCCTACAGGCCCCAAAGTTCAGGAAAAGTGGAGCGCATGAACAGAACACTAAAAACTTTGATGTCAAAACTGTGCCAAGAAACGTCACTGGGCTGGTTGGAGATAGTCTTATTGCATATTAGATGCAGGCCAACCCCCCAATTGAAGCTAAGTCTGTACGAACTCATGTTCGGGCGGCCTACCCCTCTGATTAATGGGTTAAGGGGGGACCTTCGGGCATTGGGTGAAACCAAACTGAATGAGCAAGTGTTATTGCTGTCACGGGACTGGCCTAGCATGTGTGTAGAAGTGTGGGTGTGAGCCCAAGATGCAGTAGTTATAGCAGAAGGCAGGATACAAGGTAACAGGGTTTATTTGTAAATACAAATAAACAGACAACAAACTAGGAATACAAACAATGGATACATATAACAGAGAAATCAGGCGGAGGTACAATGGGAGCAGGCAAAAGAGTGGTCAAGATATGCAAGGGTCTGGTACACAGGTAGCAGTAATATAACAGAGGGGTACAGGGGGGACAAGAAGGATACCAGTAATGAAGGTCCAGGAATAGCAGAGGGTGTGCAGGGATATCAATGGATCTAGAGCAGGAGGGGTTCCAGGCAAGTATCTCTGGGAGGCAGGTCTGCACGTGCTAGGCTAGGAAACTTCAATGAGGAAGCGTGGGATAAGGGAGCGTAGCTTCCTCATAAGCAGGAATCATCAGATGAGATCAAGTGCAGGTGAGTCTCCACTTCCCGAATGCAAAATCAGAGAGTCCAGGAATAAGCATATGGAAACAAAAGTCCTGGAACCTGCATAGATCATGCAGAATATGGCTAAAAAAGGAGAACAAAGGGGGCGCCAGAGGGTCTGGGTGTACGGACCATGACAATTGCTGGGTCAATTAATGCAGAAATTGAATACTTGGGTGGGAGATAATCTACCTAATTTCTTGTATCCCCCACTGCATAAGTATTGTCCAGGTGACTCGGTTTGGGTGAAGGAGTGGAAAAATGACCCACTAGGCCCAAAATGGAGGGGTCCTTACCTTGTCCTGTTATCCACCCCCACAGCAGTGAAGGTTGCCGAGGTGGTTCCGTGGAGACACCACTCGAGACTGAAAGCCGCTGCAGCTAACCCTGAATCAGAGTGGAGAGTCATCCCCAGCGAGACCAATCCACTGAGGCTGAAACTGACAAAGACTGTAGCTCCAAGCATCTAAAGACTCAACAAGTGGGTGTTTTGAGGGCCATAATAATGCCTGACCATCCGCCAGCGAGGGAGAATGGGGATACCCAGAGGGAAACCCCAAGGGCTATTTTTCGGGGACCTCCTTTTCCCCCAGTCCAACCCGAAATGACCTTTACTCTTGAGATACCAGGGGGGAGGGATTGTGTTTATGTGACTGTGAAAAGAGTTGTCCAAGTGATTTTGACACTGGGAGCGTTCCTGGTGCTGATACTATACCTTGCCAACCTTATCTATGGTCTGTCACATGGAACCTGCGCTAATTGTCCAAATACGACCGGGAGAGTGGATATCTCCCACATCTGGAATGGTACCCACCCAGTTATGGAGAATCGTACCATGTGGAGACAGAAGCGTGACCTAGGTTCCATGACCAAGCCGAGAGGTCACCTGCTGGTGAGGTTCAAATACGCTTATGCAAAGAAATCTGGACACAAAGCGTGTTGGGTGTGCAGCAGATTGCACCCAGAGACAATTTATATCCCGTTTGCTGCAATTCCTATGAATTTAAGAACATTTGCAACTGGAAATATTGTGATTCATACTATCTCTGACCCCCAGATAAAGCCAGACGAGACAATGCCAGATTATCCAATAACGGGTCCTGTGTACCTGCCAGAATGGTGTTTCCAGATAGGGACAAATAATCTGAGTATGAGTAAAAATCCATGCCAGTCTAGTAGGTTCAATTTTACAGCGCACACAATTTTATTAGGAGCAGGGACTGGATTGTTTGTATTCAGGCCCCTGAGACTCACCCCGGAACAGCAACTGACAATAGCTAATGTAACAAACAGACAAACAGAATGTGAGGGACCTTGTGACACATTTGATAAGAATGATGATTGAGGTTCGCAAGGGACCACTACATTTGTCCCCATTCATATTGACGGGAGGGTACCAGGTGTGCTGTGGGAGTGTGTGTTACACATGGGTACCACCTACAACAACAGGAATGTGCTATCTAGCTAAGCTGATCCCAATCCAGAGGGTACAGGGCGAAGACACAGCCTCAGACACCGCATTACACCCCAGGTACCCACTGGTGTTTGAGAGACAGAAAAGAGAGTTGTTTTCGAAAAAAGACCAGGCATGGGCATGGTTTCCAACATGGACTGGATGGGGAAGGGAGTTGATGAGGAGAATGAACAATTACTCAATGTTGATGGATGAGATTTTGAATAGAACGAGCAAGGATATCCAGTTGTTGAACCTTGAGTTGCGTGAAATCCGAAAGTTGCAAATGGTGCATGACATGGCATTGGAACAGATCAGTGCAGCGTTGAATGGACTATGTGAAATGACTATGCATTATGAATGTTACACATTATGAAGAAACACATCACACGAGGTCCCTGTCTATTACCAGGTAATCCAGGATCACCAGGAGAAAGTTGCCCAGTTGCAGAACAAACAGGCAGATCACAGTGGAAGGCTGGAACCCTTTGAGGGCTCGGGTCATTCGGAGATTGGTTTGGATCGATCCTGGGATTTATCTCACGGATTGGATCCATGATAATGATGATGATAGTCATCCTGGTGATAGGGATAGTGCTGTACCGCATAGGGATATGCCTATGGCCATTGTGCAAGAAAGCTCTGACACCCACACAAACACAGAAGATACTGTTGATGAATCCCGCAAGATATGTTCCCAGTGAAAGTGATTCCCCCTAAGTACAAAGTGTTCGAGAATAGTGATAGTGGAGTGTAGTGGCTAAGTGTCTCAAGAGGAGGACCTGAAAACCTAGACAAGGGGGGAATGTAAGGGACTCAGGCTGCCATCCTGAGCCAGGCGGCCATCTTGTTCAGAACTTTGGTTCACGTGAATGTAAATAGCAGATATTAGCTCAATTAGGTTTAGCTTGCATAGATTCTCTGGAATGTTTTAAACTAACAGGCAGAGCAATTAAGTTAACGAGATCCGGGCAGATGTTGGCATGAAGTGACAGGATAGAAAAGTAGTTACATCAAGGTCAGAAAGCTAGAGCCTAAACAAAGAGAGATGTGAAACCAGACGGGGCTTTATCTAAAGTATACAATAAACAAGTCCCAGGGAGGGAGGCACAAGCAGGATCTAGGAGAGCGTTAAATTCTCAACTGGTCAAAATACTGTGAAAGCTGCCAATTTATTGCCAATGTATGGAATGTCTTTGTATTCAGTGAAGGGAGGTACTGACCCACGTGGGGTGGGATAGTGTCACCGTGGGGTGGGCTAATTGGGATGTACCTAATTATCAACACTATGTCTGTATGTAAGAGGCACTCAGTCTTTGCGATTCAATCCTGGCTGAGTGGTGACGTCACAATAAAGTTCGCCTTTCCTGAAGAGACTCGTGTCCAGTCAGTCTTTGTCCACGCCGGCCCGGTCTTCTCCCGAAAGAGCCAGGTGGATTCCGGTAACAGGGTCTGCATACTGGTATGGAGTGGGGTGCGGCCTGTCTATTGGCATTAAGTGAGGGGTGGGGTCTGCATACTGGTATGGAGTGGGGTGCGGCCTGTCTATTGGCATTAAGTGAGGGGTGGGGTCTGCATACTGGTATGGAGAGGGGTGCGGCCTGTCTTCTGGCATTAAGTGAGGGGTGGGGTCTGCATACTGGTATGGAGTGGGGTGCGGCCTGTCTATTGGCATTAAGTGAGGGGAGGAGTCTGTATACTGGAATGGAGAGGGGTGCGGCCTGTCTACTGGCATTAAGTGAGGGGTGGGGTCTGCATACTGGTATGGAGTGGGGTGCGGCCTGTCTATTGGCATTAAGTGAGGGGTGGGGTCTCTATACTGGCACGGAGAGGGTGCGGCCTGTCTATTGGCATTAAGTGAGGTGTGGGGTCTGCATACTGGTATGGAGTGGGGTTCGGCCTGTCTATTGGCATTAAGTGAGGGGTGGGGTATGCATACTGGTATGGAGAGAGGTGCGGCCTATTTGCTTTAAGTGAGGGGTGTGGCCTGTATACTGGCATGGAGAGGGGTGTGGCCTGTAAACTGGAACATAAAATGTGTGAAATGTAAACTGGAATGGGTTGGCGTGCGGCCTGCTTACTGGAAAGGGGTGTTGCCTGTTTTGTGATAAAACTGCTAAAAGTACCTGTAGGCAGGGGCCAGGTACTAGATGTACATACTCTTACCAGGTCACCATGGGAGAAAAGTTGGTATAGCACCTCTCTCTCCTTTTCAATCTCCACTGAGATGGTGATACGCTGCTCCTCGGGGGCAGTATTGTTGAATTTCTCCACTGTAGAGATCATCTTCACCTGTTCCTCTGCATTCCTTCCCTGCAGCACAGGATGGAGAACGGATAATAATGAATAGAGGCTGACTAAAGCAGGATCATGACATCACTGGAAATCGCCGTGGTTTACAGGAATTGGGAGCCTACCCCACCAGATCTGCCGAGTCGCCACCCCTGAGATGCAAGAAGGAAACGGGACGGCCAGGCAGGATCCGTGTAAAAAAGAGAATTTATTCAGGGGAAGACATAACCCTGCTGGAAACGTGACATTTCAGCCGTGATGGCTTTAATCATGTGATTAAACTTCACACTTTTAGCGGGGTTATGTTTCTTTACACTGATCCTGCCTGGCCATCCCGCTTCCTTGTTGCTAAAGCAGGATCATGACAATATCAGATCCTATTACTGCTAGAAAATGTGTGCACCACATGGAGGACCCAATGCTTGCGATCTCTCACTTCTGTCTCCCTGTATTACTGTAAAGAAGCTGCAAGGAGCAGCTCCCACCTTTACTGGAACAGACTTTATGACTGCAGCATTTAAAAAAAATACCGACTGTGGAGAACGGACAGAAACGAAACCGGAGAACACCTAACCTCCCAATGGGACAAACCCACTAGCAACAATACCAAAATGAACAAAACTAGAACACCAGTGCGACAAACCTAGGGCTGCAAGAGCACTTTGATTTGGGGGCCCCCAGAGACTAGAGAGATGTGGGGACTGAGTGGCCGGGAGCATGGTGAAAATGTAACCAGGATTCTGCAACTATAATCAAACACTATTCTCATCATCCTGAACTACCAGAAAAAAATACACTATATGCCACAATAGCTCCTTTCCCCTCTGTCCATAGGACTATTTTTTAACCCCTGGTTATTTGTTTTGGGGGAGGCATGCTGCTTTCCGAGCTGACCAATGCCCCTTCATGTAGCCAGACCTGTGCAGCTAATTACACGGTTTACCTGATAAGAGAGGTGGTCTACATGATGAGAGAGGTGGTCTACATGATAAGAGAGGTGGTCTACATGATGAGAGAGGTGGTCTACATGATGAGAGAGGTGGTCTATATGAGAGGTGGTCTACATGATAAGAGAGGTGGTCTATATGATAAGAGAGGTGAGCTACATGATAAGAGAGGTGGTCTATATAATGAGAGGTGGTCTACATGATGAGAGGTGGTCTGTGACGGAACCGTTCTCTTCCGCCTGTCCTGACTCTCCAGACACCCCCCTTTCCAAGATCAGCCCGGCCTCTGAGTTGCTTGGAGCTCAGTGCCTCAAGCAGCCTGATCTGCAACTCCAAACCTGCTGGGTCTGAACCTCTGCCTTGGAGCCTCTTTGCATTTCCAGAAGGCCGCTCTGTGCCTTCTGGGGTTGAGTGTAGTGTAGCGTAGCTGAATGAAACACCAGACAGGCTGTATGTTCCAACAGGATTCTCTCTTTATGGAAGATTTCACCGGATATTTATACAAAATACAGCAATGCACATTCAAACTTCCCACCCATCCCAACAGTTCTGATTGAAGAGGACCTGAAGGAAACCTGCAGTGGTCTTGGAACCAACCAGTTATAATTTGCATACCAAATGGTGAACATGTACCTAAAGTCTCTAATTACATTATGACAGTTAGATATTTACAATAAACATTCTTTAGCCTTTAGCTCACGTAACATTTACATAATCTACTGTTCTAACACATTGGATTAAAGACAAACACTATCACAGACTTCTTGAATCAAACATGCAGCCAGATAAGGGGAAAAGCCCTGTTGCATAAATTACACAGTAGTAAAGCTTGTTTACTGGCTACACAAAAACACATCTACCTACAGAAATATAAGTGTATTTAAAACTAAAGCTACGCAATTTACACTACATTTAAACTAAAACCAGGCAATGTAAAATATAGTTATAATCACACGATATAAATGAACATAAAGTCTCTTGGGGTTTGAAGCATGGAGCGCTACGTCAGTTCTATGACATATGTCCCCCTTCCAGAACGGCAGGGCAAGCTTAGATCCCAAACGGATCGCTTGCCACTGACGAGACTTCTCACTTTGTCCCTTTTCTGCACCATCTTCAAAGTTCCAGGGTGCTGGCACACAAGCACCGTCAGCAGGGTCTGACGGTCGCCACAGGGTATCCCTGGGTGTGGGTCCATAGTTCCGGGGTAAGAGGCAAGCCAACCCTCTTGTCCAGTGCTCCCAAGGACTCACCGCAGTAGTGTCTGCCAGGCGACAGGCCACCACAGTCCACAGACACAAAACGTTTGCTAGCGGGCTGTAAGGACAGAGGCTATGACCCCTGTGTAGTGTTGTGTGTATGGAACCCAATGGCAAGCCGAAGGAGACCAGGAGATGTATGATCAGTTGAGCATTTACTGGATGGAAAAAATATAAGTCCAGAACAAAAGATAACGCAAGATTTCTTTGACAAGAGTAAAGTCCATAACGAAGGATTGTAGAGGTAAATAACACGAGTTGTAATCTTTGAAATAGACCAGGGTAGATGAATTGGACTTGAAGATAGGATCTGGAACTGGTACCGTGGGTATGGAAGCAAGCCTGGAGATGGAGCTGGTGCCGTGGAAGCAAGCCTGGAGATGGAACTGGTGCAGTGGAAGCAAGCCTGGAGATGGAACTGGTGCCGTGGAAGCAAGCCTGGAGATGGAACTGGTGCCGTGGAAGCAAGCCTGGAGATGGAACTGGTGCCGTGGAAGCAAGCCTGGAGATGGAACTGGTGAGTGGAAGCAAGCCTGTAGATGGAGCTGGTACCGTGGAAGCAAGCCTGTAGATGGAGCTGGTACCGTGGAAGCAAGCCTGTAGATGGAGCTGGCACCATGGAGGCAAGCCTGGAGAGGAAACTGGCACTGTGGTAGCAAGCCTGAAGATGGAACCGGCACTGTGGTAGCAAGCCTGAAGATGGAACTGGCACTGTGGTAGCAAGCCTGAAGATGGAACTGGTACCGTGGAAGCGGAGCTGGTACCGTGGAAGTAGGTATGGAAGCGGAGCTGGTACCGTGGAAGCAGGTCTGGAAGCGGAGCTGGTACCGTGGAGGCAGGTCTGCAACTCGGGATTCTCTTGGAGCAGATACGAAGAGGGACCACTGGATAACGTGGTGGTGAACCACAGTATAACCTGGTTAATGAACTGGGAAAGGCAGCAGATTTAAATAGGGTTCAGAGGATCATAAGAACACCGTTCACCTGGGGCTCGTAGGTGGAGTTGGGATACCTGAGTACTTGATAGGTTAATTGGTGGCATACGAGGATCTCCAGTGCAGGTGTAATGCAGTACCTTTACTTGACCAGCAGAGGGTGCCAGAGTACCTAGGTCTTCATGCTTTGGGATGGACGATCCTGCATGCGCGCTTGGTTTCTGCTCAGTTGGATCCCGGAGGCGGCGTGGGGCATGACACGGGAACACTGAAATTCCCCCCCCCACATCTTTCTGTCTCCAGGGCCCCTCTGTGGACCCAGGACCAGAACACAGTCAGCAATCCAAGTCCCCAGTCTCTCCTTCTGCTGCTGACCCCCTCCTGAACATTTAAAAAGGGCCCAGCCCACGGCAATCCCCACAAACCCAAAAGGGCACAATTCTTCCAGGGACCAGGAACTTGATTGCCTCTCAGGGTAGTCACTCACCGATTCTGCTGGTCTTCTAGGCAGGTAAGAAGAGGTCCTCTCTCTGGCGGCACCTTGGTTCATAGGGGTGGAGTACTGGGGGGGTCTCCATCTTTGTCGGGGACAAGGCACACTCTGATGCCAGTTAGGGATGTGCGTTTCGGGTTTCGGAATTTCGGAATTTTCACGAAATTTCCCGATTCGTGTTTTCGGATGCGGCCGATTTTCCGAATCGGATCGGACCCGAAAACCGACAGATCCGAAAAGTTTTCCGAGCCGAAACGAAATATTTTTGGAATTTTCGAATGGACTTGAAATGTGTCAAATAAAAATTTATTTTCGCTCTATTCATGATTTTGGTTCCATTCGTGATTTCGGTTCCATTTCGGTAATTCTGGTATCGCTGATTCTGTAAATTTTGTATTTGTAATGCGTATCACTTGTTTTTGTTTCCAATGATCTGATAAATCTGTCGATACGATAATTCCTTCGTAATCGGGTCGGATCCGATTCGTCCACGGGTCGCGCATGCGCGCGCGCGGATGTCGTAACTTTATTGAGACAGTTTTTTGACAACTTTTTGGACAGGCCAAAAAATATTGTTTTTATTATTTATCATGGCTGCAAGAGACGAGTGCCATTCGGACACCTCCTCTTCTTCTTGCACCCATGAGACACCACCCAGGAAGAAGCGGGCCAGCAACATGGCATTTGACGAGATGATGGAGCTGGTCCGCATCTTTGATCGTAAAGATTATGACTGCCGTAAGGGCCCTTACGGAAGGAAGAAAAATGCAAGAAAGGACCGTATCCTCGATAAGGTTCGCACCACCATCCTCGAGCTGTTCGGGAAGGACCGGACAAAGGACCAGCTACGAAAATGCTGGTCCGACCTCAAGATGTGCGAGGAGGAGCAGCTGAGGCACATCCGGCGTGTCATAGCCAAACGTAAGTGTCATGTTATATTGTAAAGCGCTGCGCAAACTGTTGGCGCTATATAAATCCTGTATAATAATAATAATGTGCTTGCATGTGCTAATGTGCACAGAAATACGTTGATTTATCTAGTCCTTTTTTCATGCAATGTGATTGTGTATAGCTTTGCGTTTTCACGACTCGTCATACATGCATTTTTGCCATAGCTCTTCTTTTTTGTGATTTTACGTATTCGTGAAAATTGTGACATTTGATGTATGCAGATGAAGTTACAATGCTGGTTTTCTTTTGGCACTGTGTGTACTGTAGTATGCTGGGGGGGGGGGTTGTTGTGATTGAGTGATGCATACGAGATGACCCGCAGCTTGCCCAATATTGGCTCCCATCTGCGCATCAACAAAAATCTCTGCGTCTCTGCTAAGTGGTAGGATGGGACATGTAGTTCTTCTGAAAGTGCATCCAAACAGAGCCGCGTTCAATACGTCCTCAGCAGCTGCTGAATTGATGCAGCGCAGCAATTCAGTTTGCTGCAGCAGTGTCATTATTGAACGCTTTAGATGCAAATTTCAAAACAAAATGGCGGATTTCTGTTGTTTCTGCAATATCCAGTTTTATTAGCAGAAACTGAAAGTGAAACTGAGGCTGAGGCCTTCTATAAAATAACTAAAAGCAGTCAGCACAATGCGTTTTGTACGCACACAACACAAATAATAGTTTTTATTGAATAAACGTAATGTTTACTTCTGAAAAAAATATATAATTGAACGGTAATATATGTCTATGTGCAGGGGAAATAAATAAATATTTTGTGACTTTAGAACTATGATATGGGAGTAGTGGTGGGTCAAGCTGGTAGTGGTAGTGGGTGTCGCGATACTTTCGGCAATATATTGTACAGATATACCATTTTTTCCAGTCTGCATTATTTACGTGTTATTTTTTGGATTTGGCAGAAGACAGGAAGAAGGCAGCATCTGCCCCAGCGGGCACCAGTGCCCCAGTGGAGGAGGAGGAGCCACGGGCGACCACCAGCGCTGGTATATACTGTTTTATTTTGCAACGACTTTTGGTCAAAAACAGAAACATTTTTTGTTTACTGTATTTTCATTTAATTTTTTATGTATAGCACAAGAGGAGCAGGAGGAGGAGCAGGAGGAGGGCGATGGAGAGAGGGAGCCGGAGCTGCAGCAGGAGGCCGCGAGTCCAGGTTTTTTTTTTTTACTGCTGTATTTTGCATCGACTTTTGTTCAAAAATAAATCAGTTTTGTTGTTTACTGTATTTTTTATTTCTTTAATTTCTTCGATATAGCACCGGAAGAGATGCTGACGGTGGTGGTGGAGGAGGAGGAGTCGGAGGAGTCGGAGCCTCAGGAGGCCGCCAGCACTGGTATATACTACTGTTATATTTTTTCAAGACTTTCAGTCAAAAATAGAAACCTGCTTTACTTACTGTATTTTCCTTCTTTCATTTATTGGATATATAGAAGGAGAAGCCAGACCGGACACGTCCAGCATTAGGATAATAAATAGGATGGCGATTGGCGAGCTACGCCTGGCTGTTACGACCATAGATTCCATCCAGGAACTGCTCCAGGAATTGCGGGAGCATATAAGCAATGCCGCTGACATCCTGGAGCGGCAGTGAGACCAGCCTCCTCCTCCCCTATGTTTGTGCCCCCGTTGGGCAGTTTGCCATCCTTGACATGTTGTAAATAAATTTTCTATTTTTTTCTATATTTTCCTGTTTGTGTGCGTTGCTTTTCCTTACTTAATAAGTTAATATGTATTGCTTGGTTTCCACACTGTTAAAATTATATGTACATAAATTTATTGACATTTCTATGGACCCTTTGTCATAAATTTGTCAACATATTTGTGGCCATGAATGTGACTGTGCACATTCTACACTGCCTGCCTGGCCAAAAAATGTCACACACTAACACAACCTTGTTGTACTGCCTTGAGATTTGATTACCGACGTGGCCTGGTTTTGTTAAGCTTAGGCGATGTCACAACAACACGGATTTTTGTCCACAGTCACATTCATTGTATCAAAAAATACTGATGGCAGCACTGCGTGAAGTCTTCTCCGACACAACCCAAAGATCCTCAGTGCGGCTCAGGTCTAGTTTATTTGTCCCTGTTTGCAGCTTCACGCAACACCTACTCCCAGCTATGAGCTCTCTCTCTCCCACCGCTGCCCGCTAAGATGCTGCCCGCCAACATGGTCACGTCTTTGCAGGAAGACAACAGCGTGGGGGAACGGCAGCTGCCGACAGTCCCAAGACCTCGTCACAATGACGTCAGTTCTGGAGTTAACCCCTAACTGCGACCAATGGTGGAGATAGGGGGTTCATTGGAACCCCCTATCTCCCGATCCGCGGCAGCTATCGGTTGGTTAATGTTTGGTATCTTTGTCGAAACATTAATCAATCGAAAAGTTTAAACATCCGAACAAATGGAACCGAAAAAAAAAAATCGGTGCACAAGCCTAATGCCAGCACAGTATCCACCTCCAGCAACACGGAGTACAATCGCTCGTCTATGCAAAATATAACAGGGGCAATGCCTTGACTCCCTGTTGTGCTGCTCTCCTCCGTGGTGGGCACATGGGTACTGGCAGCTTGTGCCAGGGACAACTCATGTTGGTGCTGTCGGCACTGTGCTCATGTCCCTTCGAGCTCAGCCTGCAGGTGGCTAACAGTGCCCTGGTGCTCCTTCTCCAATATCCCTAGTTGGTGTGTCAGACGGCTCACCTCCATCTTGCTTGCCTTGGTTTGAGCAAGACTCTCCTTCCAAGCTGCGTCTGGTTCTAGTAGCTGGTGTTGGCACAGCTGGAGTTGGTTCTGGAGCAGCTGTATTTCCTCCTCCTGCTCACAGGCCCATGCCTGAACAGTATCCCGGGAGAGCTGTGTCCGCTCTAATTCCTGCTCGCAGTTCTCCAGGCGAATTTTAAAAGCTGTCATTTCTATGTGTAGAGCAGCTCCAGTTCGCCGCTCAGCCTCCAGCTGCTCGATCATTACAGGGAGCCGCGCTCCAGCTCCGCTATCTGCACCTGAGCACCACTGAGCTCCGTGTGTAGGTTGAGGGTAGAGTCCTCACAGGCCTGGAGCTGGACCGACAATTGTTGTATGGTGGCTGCCTGTTCTTGCACTTCCATGCAGCGACCATCACTCTCCACCGTGACCGCTTGCAGCTCATTTTGATGGTTCTGTAATGTCTCTGTCAGAGCCATTATCTGTGCTCGAGCAGTAAGCAATTCAATCTGTAACAAGCTGACCAGATCGTCCATGGTCTGTGTGGCCCCATCTCTCATGAGGGGAACAGCCTGAGTGTCAGTCTCTCTGGTGACCTGATACTGCCCGCTGGAAGATGGCTTACTGTTGTAATCCCCGGGCTGTGACCGCGTTTTGCTTTGGTCTGCTTTGGCTCGGCCACCTCTCTTTTTCTTCCTCTTACCGCTGGCTGGTGGGGGGAGGCTTCCTCCAGGGGCTTCGGCGACTTGTAGCTGGGCTGCAGTTTGCAACCTTTTAAAGTCTATTTCGAGTGCCCATTCCTCAGCAGCGAGTCCCTTCAGCACGGGCCAAAAGGCAGAGTCCTCATACACGTCCAGGTAGTGCCCCTGGATGCTGCACAATTCTGCATGCCTGGCAGCCTGTGAACTGCCATAATTGTCTAACCCCTTAAAGTGGATCCATGCTGGGCCAGGACCGCGGAACACATAGCCTGGGGGAAGCTTCTCGTCAGTTTCCCAATCCTCCTCACTCACACATTGCAGCAAGTCCTTATATTTCCACTCGAGTGTGGCACGCAGCCAGCACACCAACTGGTCTCCATAGCTTGCAGTGGGCTGAGGCACCAACACTCGTGGTCTCCACAGCTGAATGTCCTCTGTGATTCTCTGCTCATAAGGAATAAATGAGCTGTCCTGCTCCATTGTCCACTGTAGACTGTTTTCTTTCACCACAGGTAAAAAACCTCTGCGGTCTCTCTCAGCGGGGACACATCTCCACTCGCTCCGGGTTGCACCACACTTGTGCCTTGACCCTTACTTCAGTATCTGTTCCATCCACGGCTAGCTGTATACTTGGCCATCTCGGGGTGTATTGGTTGTTGGAGAGTCTCTATCCACAACGCTGCCAGCCAATGTGACGGAACCGTTCTCTTCCGCCTATCCTGACTCTCCAGACACCCCCCTTTCCAAGATCAGCCCGGCCTCTGAGTTGCTTGGAGCTCAGTGCCTCGAGCAGCCTGATCTGCAGCTCCAAACCTGCTGGGTCTGAACCTCTGCCTTGGAGCCGCTTTGCATTTCCAGAAGGCCGCTCTGTGCCTTCTGAGGTTGAGTGTAGTGTAGCGTAGCTGAATGAAACACCAGACAGGCTGTATGTTCCAACAGGATTCTCTCTCTTGAGAAGGGGTGGTGTATCTATGTCGGGCGCTGCCTGTATGTGGGTATCTCGTACTTGGTGGAGTGCGATGTTCGTGGGGTAAATATCCCTCGATAGTCTACTAGAGGCTGGAAGTATTGGTGGTGAAATATTGGTGAATTGACTAGAACTTCTTGTGTTCAGAGCAGATGGTCTTAGACATATATACAAAAAAACTATTGTATTGGATAAAATGGTATGTATCATACGTTGAAGCAGGATTCACATAGAGAATGGTCAGGGGTTACCATCTAGTGGCTTAATGTGGTATTGCAGGGAACAGGTTTCTCCAGTCTGATAAAAAGGTTTCTCAGTGCCCTGCTGCCATCTGCTGGCTGGATTTGATATTACAGTCTGTGTTAATGAAGAAGGGAATTGGCTGGTTCCTTCTTATCCTCCGTTGCGCAGGTCTTGTCCTCATAAGACAAACAGAGAGAGGACATACATAGCGCAACACTTCTATCAAATATGGGGTGTTATATGGAGAGGTGAATAAACTCACGTGGTCTAGAGCCTAGTGGGAATGTCAGGCTCAGACTTAGTCGCTATTCCAGTCCATAGAGGTGACTGGCTCCCTTCTTTTTTCGATCCCTCCTGTGCTGCAACAAGTTTTTCCGTGGTCTCCTGGTTCTTTGGGCTGGTCATCCGAGGGTAGATGTGCGGCTACCGATGGTGTGCCTCCCTTCTCTCCGGAGTAACCACAAACAGCAGATAGGGGTTTAAAGGGATTTATTAATAAAATTAACAATACAAAATAAAATTGGGTCAGTGGGGTAATCCAGGACGCGTTTCGCCTAGTTGGCCTCTTCTGCTGGATCCAGCAGAATATCTGGATCCAGCAGAAGAGGCCAACTAGGCGAAACGCGTCCTGGATTACCCCATTGACCCAATTTTATTTTGTATTGTTAATTTTATTAATAAATCCCTTTAAACCCCTATCTGCTGTTTGTGGTTACTCCGGAGAGAAGGGAGGCACACTATCGGTAGCCGCACATCTACCCTCGGATGACCAGCCCAAAGAACCAGGAGACCACGGAAAAACTTGTTGCTGCACAGGAGGGATCGAAAAAAGAAGGGAGCCAGTCACCTTTATGGACTGGAATAGCGACTAAGTCTGAGCCTGACATTCCCACTAGGCTCTAGACCACGTGAGTTTATTTACCTTTCCATATAACACCCCATATTTGATAGAAGTGTTGCGCTATGTATGTCCTCTCTCTGTTTCTCTTATGAGGACAAGACCTGCGCAACGGAGGATAAGAAGGAACCAGCCACTTCCCTTCTTCAATAACACAGACTGTAATATCAAATCCAGCCAGCAGATGGCAGCAGGGCACTGAGAAACCTTTTTATCAGACTGGGGAAACCTGTTCCCTGCAATACCACATTAAGCCACTAGATGGTAACCCCTGACCATTCTCTATGTGAATCCTGCTTCAACTTATGATACATACCATTTTATCCAATACAATAGTTTTTGTGTATATATGTCTAAGACCATCTGCTCTGAACACAAGAAGTTCTAGTCAATTCACCAATATTTCACCACCAATACTTCCAGTCTCTAGTAGACTATCGAGGGATATTTACCCCACGAACATCGCACTCCACCAAGTATGAGATACCCACATACAGGCAGCGCCCGACATAGATACACCACCCCTTCTCTAGACATTATCGGCTGGTGTGTAACACTGCCCTAGTACCTAAGTTAGGCAGCAGCCCGTACTGTCTCATCAGGCGCCACAAAAGGATTATTCCCGTGAATTCACCTACAGGATTCTCTCTCTTTATGGAAGATTTCACCGGATATTTATACAAAATACAGCAATGCACATTCAAACTTCCCACCCATCCCAACAGTTCTGATTGGTTAGTTCCAAGACCACTGCGGTTTCCGTCAGGTCCTCTTCAGTTATAATTTGCATACCAAATGGTGAACATGTACCTAAAGTCTCTAATTACATTATGTCAGTTAGATATTTACAATAAACATTCTTTAGCTCACACAACATTTACATAATCTACTGTTCTAACACATCAGATTAAAGACAAACACTATCCCAGACTTCTTGAATCAAACATGCAGCCAGATAAGGGGAAAAGCCCTGTTGCATAAATCACACAGCAGTAAAGCTTGTTTACTGGCTACACAAAAACACATTTACCTACAGGAATATAAGTATATTTAAAACTAAAGTTATGCCATTTTACACTAAACTAAATTAAACTAAAACCAAACAATGTAAAATATATTTAAAATCACACGATATAAATGAACATAAAGTCTCTTGGTGTTTGAAGCGTGGAGCGCTACGTCAGTTCCATGACATGGTCTATATGATGAGAGGTGGTCTACATCAGTGGTCCCCAACCCAGGCCCTCAGGGCCCACTAACAGGCCAGGTTTGCCAGATATCTGAAGCACAGCACAGGTGTTATGATTTGCTGCTCAGTGATTGCAGGATTCAGTCTGCATTTCCCCAAGGTGATCTGCAAAATCTGGCCTGTTAGTGGGCCCTGAGGGCCTGGGTTGGGGACCACTGGTCTACATGATAAGAGAGGTGGTCTATATGATGAGAGGTGGTCTACATGATAAGAGAGGTGGTCTACATGATGACAGGTGGTCTACATGATAAGAGAGATGGTCTATATGATGAGAGGTGGTCTACATGATGGGAGGTGGTCTACATCAGTGGTCCCCAACCCAGGCCCTCAGGGCCCACTAACAGGCCAGGTTTGCCAGATATCTGAAGCACAGCACAGGTGTTATGATTTGCTGCTCAGTGATTGCAGGATTCAGTCTGCATTTCCCCAAGGTGATCTGCAAAATCTGGCCTGTTAGTGGGCCCTGAGGGCCTGGGTTGGGGACCACTGGTCTACATGATGGGAGGTGGTCTACATGATAAGAGGTGGTCTACATCATTGTTTCTCAGGGGGTGGGTCGTGACCCAAAAGTGGGTCGCGACCAGGGGCGGACTGGGTCGCGGGGCAAGTGCCACCAGGCCTCTCTAGTGCATCATACCTGCAGCAGCAGGTCCCGGGCGGCGCGGCTACCTCGGAATGTTCTCAGGTGCCACCTGGGGCCCGCTGCATTAGGTAAGATACTCTGTAAATGCAAGGTGGGGTGGGGAGAATCTTTAATGGGAAGGTGTGGGGTGGGACTCAGTGACTGGCAGCAGCTCTGTACTCCCATCACCATGAGCCACTGTGCACAATGCACATCTCAGTGAAGCAAAAGGCTGTTGGGTGGGGGGGGCTCCCTATGTATATTTGATTGTGTTTTTCTCTGTCCTTTTGTTAATCTGTCATTTTACCTATTTATACAGCCTTCTTTCTGAATACGTTATTCTGTCTGTCCATCTATATCTGTGTGTCCGTGTATTTTTCCATCTGTCCTTGTAGCTACAGTATGTCTTACTCATCTCTGTCCTTTCTCCCTCTATCACTCTCTCCCTTTTACTCTGTAAATCTCTCACTCCTCTTCCTTTCCTGCCTTCCTCATGATGTGATAATCTCTGCAGAAAACTAGAATGTAAACGGAGAATTCTCAGCAGAATCACACACTACTTCCTGATCCCGGCATCCCTGCATACCAGGGACGTGCGGTGAGGTCAGTGGCTGGTGAAGCACTGGCTAGTATCAGAGCCAGTTATACACAGGTTACGTAGTTTCAGTGCTCCCAAGATCTTGCTGCTCTCCCGGATCTGGCTGTTCTCAGTGCTCCCCAGGATCTGACTGCTCTCAGTGCTCCCCAGGATCTGACTGCTCTCAGTGCTCCCCAGGATCTGGCTGCTCTCAGTGCTCCCCAGGATCTTCGTCGTCCACTCCAGGCAGCCACGTACTGCCCCCTCCACCTGCAGGGAGGAGGTGCCGACAGTCAACAGTCACACCGCAAGATGAGGACAGTCACATGACTGTCCTGCAACTATTAATGCATGGGAGGTCAGCCTCCCATGGAGGCGTTTTTTGAATGGCTTGGACCAATGGTGCTTTCCCATTGTTCCAAGCTATTCATTGTTCTTCAGTCCCTCTCTGAGGCACTGCAGAGTGTAGGTTTAGGAAGTAGGCAGCGCCAGACTTGCACCGCAGACCTCAACCTCTTGGCCAGCTGGAGCTTATGCGATTAGCGTAGCATTCAGCTATGCAAATTATGTACGCTCAGGGAGGGAAGGCTGGTGCAAAAAAATAATGTGCGCAATGGCACAGACAGACGGCAGGGAGCATGGGAGTTTGTTAAAAAAAATTATAATATTTTATTCATTCAGTAGTGATTTTAATTAGAGTTGCTTTGTCTACCATCACCCCAGACTTTGAGACACTTATTAAGAGCAAGAAGCATCCCCAGTTTGCACATGAGTTCTAATTAATTTCATATGTTTCAAATAGTTTATTTTACAGCAAACACTTTCGTTTTCACTAGTTCTGTGATTACTGCATTATCCGCTTAAGAAAGAATCCCTGTTAGTTTACAAAATTGTTTAAAAGTTCATACATTGTAGAATATTGTGCACGTTGTTTTGTGGAATAAATTATAATGTTTCAGAAATTCAATTATTTTTGGGTCGCGACTTAATGACCAAGGACAATTGTGGGTCCTGAGGGTCCACAGGCTGAGAACCACTGGTCTACATGATAGGAGGTGGTCTATATGAGGAGAGGTGGTCTACATGATAAGAGAGGTGGTCTATATGATAGGTGAGCTACATAAGAGAGGTGGTCTATATGATAGGAGGTGGTCTACATGATGAGAGGTGGTCTATATGATGGGAGGTGAGCTACATGATAAGAGGTGGTTTACATGATGAGAGGTGGTCTACATGATAAGAGGTGGTCTATATGATGGGAGGTGAGCTACATGATAAGAGGTAGTCTACATGATGTGAGGTGGTCTACATGATGGGAGGTGAGCTACATGATAAGAGGTGGTCTATATGATGAGAGGTGGTCTACATGGTAAGAGAGGTGGTCTATAAGATGGGAGGTGAGCTACATAAGGGAGGTGAGCTACATGATAAGGGAGGTGAGCTACATGATAAGGGAGGTGAGCTACATGATAAGGGAGGTGAGCTACATGATAAGGGAGGTGAGCTACATGATAAGGGAGGTGAGCTACATGATAAGGGAGGTGAGCTACATGATAAGGGAGGTGAGCTACAGGATAAGGGAGGTGAGCTACAGGATAAGGGAGGTGAGCTACATGATAAGGGAGGTGAGCTACATGATAAGGGAGGTGAGCTACATGATAAGGGAGGTGAGCTACAAGATAAGGGAGGTGAGCTACATGATAAGGGAGGTGAGCTACATGATAAGGGAGGTGAGCTACATGATAAGAGGTGGTCTACATGATGAGAGGTGGTCTACATGATGAGAGGTGGTCTACATGATGGGAGGTGAGCTACATGATAAGAGGTAGTCTACATGATGTGAGGTGGTCTACATGATGGGAGGTGAGCTACATGATAAGAGGTGGTCTATATGATGAGAGGTGGTCTACATGGTAAGAGAGGTGGTCTATAAGATGGGAGGTGAGCTACATAAGGGAGGTGAGCTACATGATAAGGGAGGTGAGCTACATGATAAGGGAGGTGAGCTACATGATAAGGGAGGTGAGCTACATGATAAGGGAGGTGAGCTACATGATAGGGAGGTGAGCTACATGATAAGGGAGGTGAGCTACAGGATAAGGAGGTGAGCTACAGGATAAGGGAGGTGAGCTACATGATAAGGGAGGTGAGCTACATGATAAGGGAGGTGAGCTACATGATAAGGGAGGTGAGCTACAGATAAGGGAGGTGAGCTACATGATAAGGGAGGTGAGCTACATGATAGGGAGGTGAGCTACATGATAAGAGGTGGTCTACATGATGAGAGGTGGTCTACATGATGAGAGGTGGTCTACATGATGGGAGGTGAGCTACATGATAAGAGGTGGTCTATATGATGAGAGGTGGTCTACATGGTAAGAGAGGTGGTCTATAAGATGGGAGGTGAGCTACATGATAAGAGAGGTGAGCTACATGATAAGGGAGGTGAGCTACATGATAAGGGAGGTGAGCTACAGGATAAGGGAGGTGAGCTAAGGATAAGGGAGGTGAGCTACAGGATAAGGGAGGTGAGCTACAGGATAAGGGAGGTGAGCTACAGGATAAGGGAGGTGAGCTACAGATAAGGAGGTGAGCTACAGGATAAGGGAGGTGAGCTACATGATAAGGGAGGTGAGCTACATGATAAGGGAGGTGAGCTACAGGATAAGGGAGGTGAGCTACAGGATAAGGGAGGTGAGCTACATGATAAGGGAGGTGAGCTACAAGATAAGGGAGGTGAGCTACATGATAAGGGAGGTGAGCTACAAGATAAGGGAGGATGTCTACAAGATAAGGGAGGTGAGCTACATGATAAGGGAGGTGAGCTACATGATAAGGGAGGTGAGCTACAAGATAAGGGAGGTGAGCTACATGATAAGGGAGGTGAGCTACATGATAAGGGAGGTGAGCTACATGATAAGGGAGGTGAGCTACATGATAAGGGAGGTGAGCTACATGATAAGGGAGGTGAGCTACAAGATAAGGGAGGTGAGCTACACGATAAGGGAGGTGAGCTACATGATAAGGGAGGTGAGCTACATGATAAGGGAGGATGTCTACAAGATAAGGGAGGTGAGCTACATGATAAGGGAGGTGAGCTACATGATAAGGGAGGTGAGCTACAGGATAAGGGAGATGAGCTACATGATAAGGGAGGTGAGCTACATGATAAGGGAGGTGAGCTACATGATAAGGGAGGTGAGCTACAGGATAAGGGAGGTGAGCTACAGGATAAGGGAGGTGAGCTACAGGATAAGGGAGGTGAGCTACAGGATAAGGGAGGTGAGCTACAGGATAAGGGAGGTGAGCTACAGGATAAGGGAGGTGAGCTACATGATAAGGGAGGTGAGCTACATGATAAGGGAGGTGAGCTACAGTATAAGGGAGGTGAGCTACATGATAAGGGAGGTGAGCTACATGATAAGGGAGGTGAGCTACATGATAAGGGAGGTGAGCTACAAGATAAGGGAGGTGAGCTACAAGATAAGGGAGGTGAGCTACATGATAAGGGAGGATGTCTACAAGATAAGGGAGGTGAGCTACATGATAAGGGAGGTGAGCTACATGATAAGGGAGGTGAGCTACATGATAAGAGGTGGTCTACATGATGAGAGGTGGTCTACATGATGAGAGGTGGTCTACATGATGGGAGGTGAGCTACATGATAAGAGGTGGTCTATATGATGAGAGGTGGTCTACATGGTAAGAGAGGTGGTCTATAAGATGGGAGGTGAGCTACATGATAAGGGAGGTGAGCTACATGATAAGAGAGGTGAGCTACATGATAAGGGAGGTGAGCTACATGATAAGGGAGGTGAGCTACAGGATAAGGGAGGTGAGCTACAGGATAAGGGAGGTGAGCTACATGATAAGGGAGGTGAGCTACATGATAAGGGAGGTGAGCTACATGATAAGGGAGGTGAGCTACATGATAAGGGAGGTGAGCTACATGATAAGGGAGGTGAGCTACAGGATAAGGGAGGTGAGCTACAGGATAAGGGAGGTGAGCTACAGGATAAGGGAGGTGAGCTACATGATAAGGGAGGTGAGCTACATGATAAGGGAGGTGAGCTACAGTATAAGGGAGGTGAGCTACATGATAAGGGAGGTGAGCTACATGATAAGGGAGGTGAGCTACAAGATAAGGGAGGTGAGCTACAGGATAAGGGAGGTGAGCTACAGGATAAGGGAGGTGAGCTACATGATAAGGGAGGTGAGCTACATGATAAGGGAGGTGAGCTACAGTATAAGGGAGGTGAGCTACATGATAAGGGAGGTGAGCTACAAGATAAGGGAGGTGAGCTACAAGATAAGTGAGGTGAGCTACATGATAAGGGAGGTGAGCTACATGATAAGGGAGTTGAGCTACATGATAAGGGAGGTGAGCTACAAGATAAGGGAGGTGAGCTACATGATAAGGGAGGTGAGCTACAAGATATGGGAGGTGAGCTACATGATAAGGGAGGTGAGCTACATGATAAGGGAGGTGAGCTACAAGATATGGGAGGTGAGCTACATGATAAGGGAGGTGAGCTACATGATAAGGGAGGTGAGCTACATGATAAGGGAGGTGAGCTACAGGATAAGGGAGGTGAGCTACAGGATAAGGGAGGTGAGCTACATGATAAGGGAGGTGAGCTACAGGATAAGGGAGGTGAGCTACAGGATAAGGGAGGTGAGCTACATGATAATGGAGGATGTCTACAAGATAAGGGAGGTGTGCTACATGATAAGGGAGGTGAGCTACATGATAAGGGAGGTGAGCTACATGATAAGAGGTGGTCTACATGATGAGAGGTGGTCTACATGATGAGAGGTGGTCTACATGATGAGAGGTGGTCTACATGATGGGAGGTGAGCTACATGATAAGAGGTGGTCTATATGATGAGAGGTGGTCTACATGGTAAGAGAGGTGGTCTATAAGATGGGAGGTGAGCTACATGATAAGAGAGGTGAGCTACATGATAAGAGAGGTGAGCTACATGATAAGAGAGGTGAGCTACATGATAAGAGAGGTGAGCTACAGGATAAGGGAGGTGAGCTACATGATAAGGGAGGTGAGCTACAAGATAAGGGAGGTGAGCTACAAGATAAGGGAGGTGAGCTACATGATAAGGGAGGTGAGCTACAAGATAAGGGAGGTGAGCTACATGATAAGGGAGGATGTCTACAAGATAAGGGAGGTGAGCTACATGATAAGGGAGGTGAGCTACATGATAAGGGAGGTGAGCTACAGGATAAGGGAGGTGAGCTACATGATAAGGGAGGTGAGCTACAGGATAAGGGAGGTGAGCTACAGGATAAGGGAGGTGAGCTACAGGATAAGGGAGGTGAGCTACAGGATAAGGGAGGTGAGCTACAGGATAAGGGAGGTGAGCTACAGGATAAGGGAGGTGAGCTACATGATAAGGGAGGTGAGCTACAGGATAAGGGAGGTGAGCTACAGGATAAGGGAGGTGAGCTACAGGATAAGGGAGGTGAGCTACAGGATAAGGGAGGTGAGCTACAGGATAAGGGAGGTGAGCTACATGATAAGGGAGGTGAGCTACAGGATAAGGGAGGTGAGCTACAGGATAAGGGAGGTGAGCTACAGGATAAGGGAGGTGAGCTACAGGATAAGGGAGGATGTCTACATGATAAGGGAGGTGAGCTACATGATAAGGGAGGTGAGCTACATGATAAGGGAGGTGAGCTACATGATAAGGGAGGTGAGCTACAGGATAAGGGAGGTGAGCTACAGGATAAGGGAGGTGAGCTACATGATAAGGGAGGTGAGCTACAGGATAAGGGAGGTGAGCTACATGATAAGGGAGGTGAGCTACAGGATAAGGGAGGTGGTCTACATGATAAGGGAGGTGAGCTACATGATAAGGGAGGTGAGCTACATGATAAGGGAGGTGAGCTACATGATAAGGGAGGTGAGCTACATGATAAGGGAGGTGAGCTACAGGATAAGGGAGGTGAGCTACAGGATAAGGGAGGTGAGCTACATGATAAGGGAGGTGAGCTACATGATAAGGGAGGTGAGCTACATGATAAGGGAGGTGAGCTACATGATAAGGGAGGTGAGCTACATGATAAGGGAGGTGAGCTACATGATAAGGGAGGTGAGCTACAGGATAAGGGAGGTGAGCTACAGGATAAGGGAGGTGGTCTACATGATAAGGGAGGTGAGCTACATGATAAGGGAGGTGGTCTACATGCCTATGTCTGGATTGGTTACTGTTCGTTTTTACTAGTTTGTGTGTCTTATCTAGTGTTTTATTAAGGGGGGGGCTGTCCCTGAGAAGCTGAAAACCTACATACAAGTGTAAAAATAAATCATTCCATTTTTTGCTTTACACCCAAAATCAGTTTTGCCCGATTTTTGGAGGTTCTATTGAGGGTCAACTAAGATCCTATGTAAGGTAAGCATCAGTGCAATGGAGATACCCCAGAGGAGTATAGGGAGATGTGGACCTTTGCAAGGTGCTTCATAGCATTGTTAGCTTTTTATTGTGCTTTTCAGAGGGTATACTATTCCTTTCATATTGCTCAATGCAACAGTCAACGTTTTGAGATATATCTATTTATTTATTCCATAGAACAGGCTTTCTCAACCTCTTACGGAGAAGTACCCCTGCAGGTCTAAAAAAAATCAGACACACCCCCACTCTCGAGAAAATAATTTCTATTAATTGGGTGTGATGTTTTTGTGTGCGTGTAATGTCAGTATATGTGTTTGTTATGGTTTGTGTGTAATGTCAGTATATGTGTTTGTGATGGTTTCTGTGTGTGTGTGTACTGTCAGTATATGTGTTTGTGATGGTTTCTGTGTGTGTGTGTACTGTCAGTATATGTGTTTGTGATGGTTTCTGTGTGTGTGTACTGTCAGTATATGGGTTTGTGATGGTTTCTGTGTGTGTGTACTGTCAGTATATGTGTTTGTGATGGTTTCTGTGTGTGTGTGTGTGTACTGTCAGTATATGTGTTTGTGATGTTTCTGTGTGCGTGTAATGTCAGTATATGTGTTTGTGATGTTTCGATGTGCGTGTAATGTCAGTATATGTGTTTGTGATGGATTCTGTGTGCGTGTAATGTCAGTATGTGTGTTTGTGATGGTTTCTGTGTGTGTGTGTGTACTGTCAGTATATGTGTTTGTGATGGTTTCTGTGTGTGTGTGTACTGCCAGTATATGTGTTTGTGATGTTTCTGTTTGCGTGTAATGTCATTATATGTGTTTGTGATGTTTTGATGTGCGTGTATATGCTTAGAGATAGCAGAGCTTCCCACTCTTCAAAGCAAGTGCTGGCAAGAGGGAGGGGGCAGCACAGAGAGTGTATTATGTATTTATACTGAGCTGGGCCTGTCACCTCAGCCTGCCCCCTCTCCCAGTGAGTCGCCAAGTCCAGGTAACCCCTTGTGGGAAGGAATACTGATAAGGGTAAAACTGCCAGGGCAGGGAATCAATAAATGCCACATAACAATCCATATTGCAGCCAAGTAATGAGACTGGTATGAAGTGTGTCAGAATGGGTTAATGAGGAGGATGGTCATATTGGGTTGGGATAAAAGAGGTTTGTAAGGTCAATCAGGCCACACTGTGTTTAATGGTAGGGGTTAATAAAAGTGGTGATGTTAGGGCAGAGGCTTCTAAGGGGTTAACATTGAATGGGAAAGTATAATAAAGTGATAGGTAATAGCAGTGGACGAATGCGCTTCCTTTAGTTTAGGCAAGATTCTTTATCTTTGAACCTCTTGGTGTGGTTTGAATCCTCAAAGAAAACACAATAGAGGCACAAACTTGGTGCAGCCAGTACAATTAAATGGAATCTTTACACGTTTTGAGGTGTCACCACTCGGACACCTGATAAAGTCATTGTCACGGAATGGCCCAACACCCTCAGCCAGGGGCGGTTCACGGTGACATTTACATGGCCATAGACACTTAGGTGCTGTGGCACCCACGGAGTTTTGTGTATTTTATTTAGATGTGGATTTGTGTGTGGTGAAATAAAGGTGTCCCCGTTTGTGTATCGTGAAATGTAATTCCCTTTGTCTGCCTTGCCCGCCGCCATTTTCCTGGTGCCTCGTGGATCCGGTCAGAATGATCGGATCGGGAAATGGCCGATTTGGACCATCCGGTCGAATCGCAAAATGGTCGATTCGGACCATTCGGTCCGAATCGGCAACCCCCGATTCGTAACTACCAATACGGATCGGGGCCCGGGTGCCTCCTGCCAGCGAGGGCCAATGGGTCTTGTGTGGGCGGGCAGGGATTCCCATTGTTCTCATATTTGTGTAAAGTTTATAAGTATATGTGTTGTGCAAAAATAAAGCAGATTTTCCAGTGCATCCAGCCTCGCCTGATGACTGTTATTTTCGGCCGTATTTGCTGAGGATCCCGCGCGGTCTCAGAGTACGGTTCCGAACCGAACTACCTTAGGATCCGAACCGAATACTGTGCCTGTATCTCGCATCGGGGCAGAGGTGCATGGTTCGGGCATCAGCCGTCAGAGTAATCGACCGAGGTGAGATCCGATCCGAAGGCGCGGACCGCGTACCGCGCTTCGGTGTATCGAGCAATCAGTCATAAGATCCGAAGATTCACCCGATCCCATAAGATCCGAAGATTCATCCAGAGATCCGAATATTCCTCCGCGGGAGATCCGATCCCCGTAACCGCACGGCCGCTCCGCAGACGTCCCCACACCCACAAGGTCAGTGAACCAGCTGCTCGAGACGCTGAGTACCGTGGTGCTCAGTGGTCGGGCTGGTTCTACACAGGGGTCCCCTCCACCGCCCGCTAACCCTTCCCCAGGGTCACTCCAGGTCGCATGAGACGCCGAGTGCCGCGTCACTCGGTAGTCGGGCCAGCGGTAAGTGCCGGGGGCACGCAGATAAGAGCACACCCGCAGGCGGACAACATCCCATTCCGTCATACTGGTGGCAGCGGTGGGATAAGCTCTCTGCAGACCCCTAGGAGACCCTCACTATGGCCGGGTATGGGGCCTACAAGCGGGACGTCTTGCGTGGGATGCTGGAGAATCGGGGAGGCACCCCGGGCTCCAAGAGTCGGGAGGCCATGATGGAGGAGCTACGGAGACTGGATCAAGAGGCGGCGTCCGCAGCGTTACCCGCTGACATCGCGCCGGCACCCGTCCCCGCCGAGCCCAAAGAAAGCGATTTCCACTGGAAGGTGCGGCAGCGGGCCGTTATGTATGGAACGGCCCCATCGGAGGCTGTCATGCAGAGCTTGATCCGGGAGGTCAGTCAAGAAGAGGAGCGAGAAAAGGAGCGTGTGCACGAGCTGCGGCTGGCTGAGGTGCGGGGCCGACGGAGCAGCAGCCCCCATTCGGACCGTTCCACCGGGCGCAAAGTGCCTTTTCAGGCGTTCAAGGAATTCCGAGAAGCAGAGGAGGAGATAGAGAGCTATCTCCAGGACTTTGAGCGCCTGTGCCAAGTGCACGAAGTGCACCGTGCCGACTGGGTGAGAATCCTGGCATGTAAGCTGACCGGTCGGGCCGCCGAGGCCTACCGCACGGTGCCGGACGAGGAGGCCACCAGTTATAAGCACGTAAAGCAGGCGTTGCTGAGCAGGTTCGCCGTGACCCCGGAAGCCAGCCGGGTGAAGTTCAGGAACTCTCGCCGGCCCAATGGCGCTACCCACGTTGAGTGGGCCCATCGATTGCAGCGGGACTTACGCACCTGGTTCTCGGGTAGCAAAGCGGAGACGGTGACTGAGATTACCCAGCTGCTACTGCTCGAGCAGTTCTTCGAGCACACCCTCTCCGCTATCCGGGAGTGGGTGCGTGATAAGAAGCCCCAAACAGTGCAGCAAGCGGCTATTTGGGCAGACGAGTATACTGACACTCGGAATGTTTCCGGGGTGGAGCGATCCCTGCCCTTCCGCCCCGCTCTACCTGCTCCACCACCCCCAACACCGGCGGTCCGGACGCCGGCAGCACGGCCCACCAGTCGGCCCAACAACCTGGCCAATGTCCGATGCTATGGGTGCAACCAAGATGGGCACTACAAGCAGTATTGCCCCAACCGACCGGAGTTGACCCAACCGCCCGCCAGACCGTCGTCGTCCGCCCATTGTTGCGACACCGAGACCCCGTGGCCGGAGGCCCCGGAGGAATGGGAGCGGCTACATGAGGCAGACCCCGTGCAAGCCGCCGCGGACGACAACCGTCATCATCACCGTCAGGCGGTGTGGATAAACGGGCGGGCCGCTGAGGGGCTGCGGGACTCCGGGGCTACCATTACCCTGGTACGGCCCCACTTGGTTCAGCCGAACGACCACCTGCACAACACCATTGCAGTACGGGTGGCCCGAGGGAAGGTTCTCCGGCTTGAGACGGCCCGGGTTCATCTGGACTGGGGGACCGGGGAGAAAGTGGTGAGGGTGGGGTTGTTGAAGCAACTGCCGGCCGAGGTGCTCCTTGGCAACGATCTGGGACGGCTGGTCTCTTCTTACTCCACAGATGCGGCCACCCCAGTAACCACTAGGCAGCAGAGCCAACGCCACGACAGGGGCACTCCGATCGGGACCCA
Source organism: Leptobrachium leishanense (assembly GCA_009667805.1). Classification (NCBI taxonomy): domain Eukaryota; kingdom Metazoa; phylum Chordata; class Amphibia; order Anura; family Megophryidae; genus Leptobrachium; species Leptobrachium leishanense. Next base: position 34,735 of record RXON01003291.1, read on the forward strand.
GGTGAGATCCCAACCACGACCTCCCCGACCCCCCATACCCCGACGAGTCCCGGCTCTTCCCTTCCCACCTGACCCCCCGTCCCCGTGGAGCTCCCCGGAGACGCTTCGTCACCAGACCCAGACCGATCCCACGTTACAGTGCTACCGGGATCGGGCCGGTAGAGGCCTCGACGATAAGAGGGAGGACAGGATAGAGTGGGAGGACGGGCTTCTCTACCGGTACACCGCGAGGGAGGGGTCCAAGAAGAAGCAGGTTCCGCAGAAGCAGATGGTAGTGCCCCAGGGCCCTAGACAGGAACTGTTGCGCTTGGCTCACGACATTCCCCTTGCAGGTCACCTAGGGCAGAAGAAAACCCGGCACCGGTTGGCGCGCGCGTTTTTCTGGCCCCGCCTCAGCGAAGACACTCGCGAGTATTGCCGCACCTGCCCAGTTTGCCAAAAAACTGGGAAGGCCGGGGATCACCCGAAAGCGCCCCTGCGCCCCATGCCCATCATCCAGGAGCCCTTTAGCCGGGTGGCGGTCGACATCATTGGGCCGTTGCCACGGCCCAGTGCCACCGGTAAGAAGTACATACTTACCGTAGTGGATTATGCCACCCGGTACCCCGAGGCTGTGGCCTTGGCCAACATCCAGGCGGACACCGTAGCGGACGCGCTCCTACGGGTGTTCACGAGGGTGGGGTTTCCCCGGGAAATCCTATCCGATCAGGGTACCCAGTTCACCGCTGAGCTCACCCAGCAGTTCTGTCGTCTCTGTGGTGTTAGGGCGCTGCACAGCGCCCCGTATCACCCCCAGACAAATGGGCTGTGCGAGCGGTTTAATGGGACCCTGAAGCAGCTCATCCGGGCCTTTGTGCACGAAAGCAAGGATTGGGAGAAGTATCTTCCCCACCTCTTGTTCGCCTACCGGGAGGTTCCTCAGGAATCCACCGGTTACTCTCCCTTTGAGCTGCTGTATGGGCGCCAGGTGAGAGGACCCTTGGACCTGGTTAGGGCTCAGTGGGAGGGGGTACAGGAGGAAGATGGGGTTCCTGTGTTGGGTTATGTCTTGAAGCTCCGGGAGCGCTTGGCAGAACTCGCGGGGTTCGTACAGGAGAACATGGAGACTGCCCAGGCTCAGCAGAAGGCGTGGTACGACCGCGCTGCTTGCAGTCGCTCGTTCCTTGTGGGGCAGAAGGTTCTGGTGCTGAAGCCACAGCGGCAGAACAAGCTGCAGGCGGCCTGGCAAGGTCCCTACAAGGTGGTAACCCAATTGGGGGATACCACCTATGTGGTTGTTAGCTGCGCAGACACCAGAATCCAGCGGACGTTCCACGTCAATATGCTGAAGGCCTACCATGAGCGGCCAGAGACGGTGGATGCCATATGCGCGCCGGCTGTCGAGGAGACGGAACTATTCCCGTTGGTAGAACTTCCGGGGGTAGCCAAGCAGCCTTCCGGGGTGGATCAGGTGCAGCTGGGGGAGGAGTTAGGGCCCGAAAAGCAGGCGCAGGCGCGGCAGCTGCTTCACGACTACCCGGGGGTTTTCTCGGCTCTTCCGGGATACACTGACCAGGCCATCCATCAAGTGGACACGCCCGGTCAGAGACCCCTTCGGCAACCTGCGTACCGGCTCCCGGAAGCGGTCCGCGAGTCCATGCGGGTCGAGATCCGGGAGATGTTGGAGCTGGGGGTCATTGAACCGTCGGCCAGCCCATGGGCGTCGCCCGTGGTCCTGGTGCCCAAGAAGGATGGTACCACCAGGTTCTGCGTCGACTATCGGCGGATAAACGACTGTACCATTACAGACGCTTATCCCATGCCCCGAGTCGACGAGTTGCTAGATCAGATCTCCCGGGGTCATTTTCTGACCACGGTCGATCTGTGCAAGGGGTATTGGCAGATTCCCCTTGCCGAGGAGGCGACCCCGAAGTCGGCCTTCATCACCCCATTCGGCTTGTACCAATTTCGAGTCATGCCGTTCGGGATGAAGAACGCTCCTGCTACCTTCCAGCGGTTAATCGATCGCCTCCTCGATGGCCTCCAGGGATTCGCTTGCGCATACCTGGATGACATAGCCATCTATAGCCAGACCTGGGAGGAACATCTGGACCACGTAGGGACAGTCTTGGGCCGGATTAGGGACGCCAACCTGACCCTTAAGCCGGAGAAATGTAAAGTGGGGATGGCCGAAGTGCAGTACCTGGGCCACCGGGTGGGGTGCGGGATACAACGGCCAGAGCCCGCCAAGATAGAAGCCATCCTAGACTGGCCCACCCCTGTGACCAAGACCCAGGTCCTCGCCTTCCTGGGCACCGCGGGGTACTACAGGAAGTTCGTACCCCATTACAGTGACCTGGCCAAACCCCTGACTGACTTGACGAACAAATCCCTGCCCCGCCAAGTCCTGTGGTCCCCGGAGTGCGAGCAGGCCTTCCGGCAACTGAAGGCCGCCCTGACCCAAGCTCCCCTGCTAGCAGCTCCCAACTATAACAAACGTTTTGTTGTTCATACAGACGCGTCCATGTTCGGACTGGGAGCTGTCCTAAGTCAAGTGGGGGACGACGGGGGGGATCATCCGGTGGCGTTCATCAGCCGGAAGCTGTTACCCCGGGAGGTGGGGTATGCTGCGGTGGAGAAGGAGTGCCTGGCCTTGGTCTGGGCCCTACGGAAGCTCCAACCCTATGTCTACGGTCGGTCCTTCACCGTGATGACCGACCATAAACCCCTGGTGTGGCTCAACCGAGTGGCGGGGGAAAATGGTCGCCTGTTGCGGTGGAGCCTGGCTCTCCAACCCTTCAACTTTACCATTCAATACCGGCCCGGGTCGCAAAACGGTAACGCAGATGGGTTATCGCGGCAGTCGGCCCGGGAACCAGGGGATTGGGGAGCCCCGACTACCCCGGTACGACCTGTTGGGGTCCAACCGGGTGCGTCGGACCTTGGGGAGGGGGAGGAGTGTCACGGAATGGCCCAACACCCTCAGCCAGGGGCGGTTCACGGTGACATTTACATGGCCATAGACACTTAGGTGCTGTGGCACCCACGGAGTTTTGTGTATTTTATTTAGATGTGGATTTGTGTGTGGTGAAATAAAGGTGTCCCCGTTTGTGTATCGTGAAATGTAATTCCCTTTGTCTGCCTTGCCCGCCGCCATTTTCCTGGTGCCTCGTGGATCCGGTCAGAATGATCGGATCGGGAAATGGCCGATTCGGACCATCCGGTCGAATCGCAAAATGGTCGATTCGGACCATCCGGTCCGAATCGGCAACTCCCCGATTCGTAACTACCAATACGGATCGGGGCCCGGGTGCCTCCTGCCAGCGAGGGCCAATGGGTCTTGTGTGGGCGGGCAGGGATTCCCATTGTTCTCATATTTGTGTAAAGTTTATAAGTATATGTGTTGTGCAAAAATAAAGCAGATTTTCCAGTGCATCCAGCCTCGCCTGATGACTGTTATTTTCGGCCGTATTTGCTGAGGATCCCGCGCGGTCTCAGAGTACGGTTCCGAACCGAACTACCTTAGGATCCGAACCGAATACTGTGCCTGTATCTCGCATCGGGGCAGAGGTGCATGGTTCGGGCATCAGCCGTCAGAGTAATCGACCGAGGTGAGATCCGATCCGAAGGCGCGGACCGCGTACCGCGCTTCGGTGTATCGAGCGATCAGTCATAAGATCCGAAGATTCACCCGATCCCATAAGATCCGAAGATTCATCCAGAGATCCGAATATTCCTCCGCGGGAGATCCGATCCCCGTAACCGCACGGCCGCTCCGCAGACGTCCCCACACCCACAAGGTCAGTGAACCAGCTGCTCGAGACGCTGAGTACCGTGGTGCTCAGTGGTCGGGCTGGTTCTACACAGGGGTCCCCTCCACCGCCCGCTAACCCTTCCCCAGGGTCACTCCAGGCCGCATGAGACGCCGAGTGCCGCGTCACTCGGTAGTCGGGCCAGCGGTAAGCGCCGGGGGCACGCAGATAAGAGCACACCCGCAGGCGGACAACATCCCATTCCGTCATAGTCATAAACACTGAATGAGGTAGCGAACAATTCGCGAAACGCGTTATCAGGAGTGTTTTTATTTAATAAATTATTTTAAAACTTTATTTCCTGTCCTGTTGGTGATTTTTGAAGCAAGAACACGCTGCTGGCATTTTCTACAGGAGAGAGGATCCGGTACCTCTTAACAATTACCGGCTGCCCACATATCAGGTGTCCGAGTGGTGACACCTAAAAACGTGAGTTTTGAATTTTATTTTCAATAAGATTCCATTTAATTGTACTGGCTGCACCAAGGTTGTGCCTCTATTGTGTTTTCTTTGAGGATTCAAACCACACCAAGAGGTTCAAAGATAAAGAATCTTGCCTAAACTAAAGGAAGCGCATTCGTCCACTGCTATTACCTATCACTTTGTCTATTTGGTAGTTAGGGGTGTACTGCTATGCAGAGGCACTTTTGCTGCTGATTTACAGACTGTGATTAATCATTTGTTGAACTATTATAATACCACAATTGTCCACTAAGGGGCGCCAGATACATACTTTACGAAGTATAATAAAGGGCTGTTGGTTAATGTGAGAGAAGGAGTTAATAAACAGTGGAGATAAAGCTAGATGGGATAGAGGGGGTTAATGCAGTGGTAATTAAGGTGGAGCACAGGACTGTCATTGGGGTCATGAATGGAGACAATAAAAGCAGATTAATGAAGGACAGGAGAGAGTTTTTATAACGTGAATTGGCGATATGGGCAAGTAAGGGTTAATAAACAACAATTATAGAACCAGATCTAGGATTACCCGAGCACCCTTTTCCTTCAGAGTGTGTGAGCATATATACATTTGTATAGCAGGATACCGGCTTGATTTAAACACAAGTTTGTGGTGTTATTTGAATAGCAAAGCTTTATGTGAAGTGACGCATTAACAGATGCACATTGTCTCCAATTACACGTTCTACAAATACAGGATACAATGAACCATATTACAATGCTCACGCTACGTTAGTGCTCAGATATGTAAGGGTTAAAGCTAGGTTAAGTGATTTTACTGCATTTCCCCATATTACATTCTTAAAGCTAAAACCGCGTGCAATGGCTTAGCGGTTTGAAGCTTGGGCGACCCATGTGTGACTTTACTGCACTTCGCAAATCCCATACTTAACATTGGGAGCGCAGACAAACAATAGCGCTTCGGTGCTTGCGTGAGCTTACTGTATTTCACGCATCCTATACTTAACATTGGGAGCACAGACAGACAATAGCGCTTCGGTGCTTGCGCGAGCTTACTGTATTTCACGCATCCTATACTTAACATTGGGAGCGCAGACAGACAATAGCGCTTCGGTGCTTGCGCGAGCTTACTGTATTTCATGCATCCTATACTTAACATTGGGAGCACAGACAGACAATAGCGCTTCGGTGCTTGCGCGAGCTTACTGTATTTCACGCATCCTATACTTAACATTGGGAGCGCAGACAGACAATAGCGCTTCGGTGCTTGCGCGAGCTTACTGTATTTCACGCATCCTATACTTAACATTGGGAGCACAGACAGACAATAGCGCTTCGGTGCTTGCGCGAGCTTACTGTATTTCACGCATCCTATACTTAACATTGGGAGCGCAGACAGACAATAGCGCTTCGGTGCTTGCGCGAGCTTACTGTATTTCACGCATCCTATACTTAACATTGGGAGCGCAGACAGACAATAGCACTTCGGTGCTTGCGCGAGCTTACTGTATTTCACGCATCCTATACTTAACATTGGGAGCGCAGACAGACAATAGCGCTTCGGTGCTTGCGCGAGCTTACTGTATTTCATGCATCCTATACTTAACATTGGGAGCACAGACAGACAATAGCGCTTCGGTGCTTGCGCGAGCTTACTGTATTTCATGCATCCTATACTTAACATTGGGAGCGCAGACAGACAATAGCGCTTCGGTGCTTGCGCGAGCTTACTGTATTTCACGCATCCTATACTTAACATTGGGAGCGCAGACAGACAATAGCGCTTCGGTGCTTGCGCGAGCTTACTGTATTTCACGCATCCTATACTTAACATTGGGAGCGCAGACAGACAATAGCGCTTCGGTGCTTGCGCGAGCTTACTGTATTTCATGCATCCTATACTTAACATTGGGAGCGCAGACAGACAATAGCACTTCGGTGCTTGCGCGAGCTTACTGTATTTCACGCATCCTATACTTAACATTGGGAGCGCAGACAGACAATAGCGCTTCGGTGCTTGCGCGAGCTTACTGTATTTCACGCATCCTATACTTAACATTGGGAGCACAGACAGACAATAGCGCTTCGGTGCTTGCGTGAGCTTACTGTATTTCACGCATCCTATACTTAACATTGGGAGCACAGACAGACAATAGCGCTTCGGTGCTTGCGCGAGCTTACTGTATTTCACGCATCCTATACTTAACATTGGGAGCACAGACAGACAATAGCGCTTCGGTGCTTGCGCGAGCTTACTGTATTTCACGCATCCTATACTTAACATTGGGAGCGCAGACAGACATTAGCTCTAGACATGTGCACAGCACAAAATTTCGTTTTGAACTAATGCATTAGTACTAAAATGCAATTTATTTAGTTGCTAAAGAAATTCGTTTTCAGTTCTTTAGTATGAAAACTAATTTCATTCATCCGAAAACCAGTGGATACAATTACTATTGTAGTGGCTCCTCAGAGGGCTGAGATCGCTGCTTGTTACAGTATCTCTCACTCTCAGCACAATGTGGGCCATATTATATAGCTGGTGCTAACTTAACCAGAGCTGTTGTAAACTTCCCAGAGCTATTATAGCCTATGGAGGTTTCCAGTTACAACAGCTCTGGTTAAGTTAGCACCAACATTGTAATACTGCCCCGTGTCAGGCAAAGCTGTTACAGTAACTGACTGCTGCTCATCACAGCGCTCAGAGTTTCAGTAAAACTAGTAAATAATATTTTTATATATAAGACGTTAGAACAATATTATTTCCTTGTTTTACTGAAACTCTGAGCGCTGTGATGAGCAGCAGTCAGTTACTGTAACAGCTGAGCCTGATACATTGTACTGAGAGATAATGTAACAAGCAGCCGATCTCAGTGCTCACAGCCACTGGATTTAAAGGGCTAAAAAAAAAGGCTCCTCTCTGTATAATGTATACAACATCCACCTGCATTAATTAATACCCCTCTCTGTATTATATATAGAACATCCTCCTGAATTAATGTCCCTCTCTGTATAGAACATCCTCCTGCATTGGCATGTGGAGGGTGCAGAACTTCGGATGTTGCGATGTTGCGCTCTTCATTGCTGGTCTCCTTCACTCATCAATGTAATATCACAAAAAGGACTGAAACTAAAATGTAGTGCATTTTATTTTAGTTTCTTTCGTTTTTTGTACTGAGCAGTTTCGTTTCTCTTGAGTCATACTAAAACTAAATTATCCCAAAATTCGGACTAAATCGTTTTAGTACTAAAACGAATGCACATGTCTAATTAGCTCCTCGTTAAGATATTACAAAGAGCTGCGCTAATTACCGCACGGATGCGATGTGCAGGATTTTATCTGCTGCTCTGAGCTGCTGCTAATCACAAATGTGAACAACCCGGACAAATGCAAATTGCGCAGCCCATAAAAAGGAACGCAGCAAAGCACAGTTGTTTATTGACCTCATACCAGTCATACGATGGATGTTGTCAGGTGTGATCGCTGCTGCATATGTTATCATATTGCGTCATATAGGCAGAAACCATCTCAGACGCCAGCAGGAGTTGGAGAGGGCATGTCCAGTCCCACAGGCACCTCGTGTCCAAAGGACTAGATTAACATTAGATGATGCCACTGACTCAGAGTGTCGCCTCCGATAAGGATTAACCTGGGAACAGATCAACAGCCTCTACCTCCAGCTACGGTCCAATCTGGAGTCCAGGTCTGGGTGACAGATATCTGTGCCAGGGATGACTAAGCTACTGTGCTGCTTGAGATTCCTTGCCACTGGGACCTTTCAGCACCCCCTGTCCGATTCAGTGAGCGCCTTTTCCATCATGCTCCATTGCTTCCTTCTATCTATGAAGCGCAACATCCACCACTATATTGGATACCCTACCACCCCTTGAGGAACGCCAAAGAGTTAAACGGGGGTTTTATGCATTAGGAGGGTTTCCCAATCGATTGCACACCTAGAGATCCTTGCACCTTGGTGGATCCTGTGGGTTATATCAATCGCAAACACTTCCATTCCATCAATGTGCAAATGGTTTGTGATGCCAATATGCACATCATGCACTTGTTTGCACGGTTCCTTGGAAGTGCCCATGACGCAGAACGCCTTGGTGGCACAGGACTTCCATGCAGGATTGCGTCTTGGTTAGTCCGCATATCTTTTGGCCAAAAGATTCTTATTGGAAAGTCCTGCCTAATCTAAGAGAATATTTCTGTGTTTCATGTATTCGGTGATTCTGGATACCTGCTCAGGCCATGATCAATGACCCTCATTCAGAAAGACCAAAGCAGGAGGCAAACAACTCCGCACTACAAGAGGTCCCGGAGCGGAATTCAGACTGCTGAAAATGCGCTTCAGATGCGTTGATCGATCTGTTGAGGCCTTGCAGTACCAGCCCCCCAAAAGCAGCATTAATTGTGATGGTGTGTTGTATGTTCCATAATATGACAATAAAGCATAGATAAAGATCTGGACCCTGATGTTGTCCCAATACGGGCCCCGGATGCTGTTGAGGATGTGGGTACGGAGGTCAGGCAGCGCATCATCCAGCGGTTCTTTGCAGGTAAGGAGTAAATGAATATCACGTCCTGGCTTGTCAGATCTGCATGGCCGGATTTAAATCTGCCGAGCCTGTAGGTACAGACGTGTGGCACCAATAACCCCCCTAAAGTTTAAAAATGGATTTTACCAGAAATTCCTTTGGGGTGGTCAATATTTCTAAACCATTTTAACAACTTCCTCCCTCAGCTATAATCAGAAAAGGGGCTGAATCTGTAGCATTATCTGAGTTTGCCCACCAGCTGTATTCGCTTTGCAAGAAAAAGTGTATATATATATGTCACGGAATGGCCCAACACCCTCAGCCAGGGGCGGTTCACGGTGACATTTACATGGCCATAGACACTTAGGTGCTGTGGCACCCACGGAGTTTTGTGTATTTTATTTAGATGTGGATTTGTGTGTGGTGAAATAAAGGTGTCCCCGTTTGTGTATTGTGAAATGTAATTCCCTTTGTCTGCCTTGCCCGCCGCCATTTTCCTGGTGCCTCGTGGATCCGGTCAGAATGATCGGATCGGGAAATGGGCGATTCGGACCATCCGGTCGAATCGCAAAATGGTTGATTCGGACCATCCGGTCCGAATCGGCAACTCCCCGATTCGTAACTTCCAATACGGATCGGGGCCCGGGTGCCTCCTGCCAGCGAGGGCCAATGGGTCTTGTGTGGGCGGGCAGGGATTCCCATTGTTCTCATATTTGTGTAACGTTTATAAGTATATGTGTTGTGCAAAAATAAACCCAGATTTTCTAGTGCATCCAGCCTCGCCTGATGACTGTTATTTTCGGCTGTATTTGCTGAGGATCCCGCGCGGTCTCAGAGTACAGTTCCGAACCGAACTACCGTAAGATCCGAACCGAACTACCGTAAGATCCGAACCGAATACTGTGCCTGTATCTCGCATCGGGGCAGAGGTGCATGGTTCGGGCATCAGCCGTCAGAGTAATCGACCGAGGTGAGATCCGATCCGAAGGCGCGGACCGCATACCGCGCTTCGGTGTATCGAGCGATCAGTGATAAGATCCGAAGATTCACCCGATCCCGTAAGATCCGAAGATTCATCCAGAGATCCGAATATTCCTCCGCGGGAGATCCGATCCCCGTAACCGCACGGCCGCTCCACAGACGTCCCCACACCCACAAGGTCAGTGAACCAGCTACTCGAGACGCTGAGTACCGTGGTGCTCAGTGGTCGGGCTGGTTCTACGCAGGGGTCCTCTCCACCGCCCGCTAACCCTTCCCCAGGGTCACTCCAGGCCGCATGAGACGCCGAGTGCCGCGTCACTCGGTTGTCGGGCCAGCGGTAAGCGCCGGGGGCACGCAGATAAGAGCACACCCGCAGGCGGACAACATCTCATTCCGTCATAATATATATATAGCCTCTGAACCTCTTTTAAAATGGAATTTACTCTTTTTTTTCTTGTAACTGCATTACCTGGTTATATATGTTATTGCTAGAAGGTCCCGACTATAACCATCCAATGATACCTTATGTCCTTCTAGCCTGTAGGGCTCCAGAGATATGGGGGTCTTAATGATTATATATTAAAAAAAAAAAAAACTTTTTTCCTCTTCAGCAGCATCTCCTGGTGACAGGCACCAGTTTACTTGAGTGTTCATGAATCTCTGCTTGCATATACGGCATGCATTCATGGACACACAGTCAATTTACAAGCCCAATGCTTGTTAAATGCCACCCTGCAACATGTAAAATCCATATGCTGCTGGAAAGGAATCACACAAGCTATGGCCTCATGTATCCTTAACTGCAGAACATGTATTATACATGATGCAGGGTAGAACTATAACATGTGCTACACCCTGTGGAAAATTGGAATATAGTTTGTCCAGGACTACATTGCCCATCATGCACAATTAACAACATGGATAAATGCACCTTGGAACAAACAGGAAAAATCTGTTTCTGTAGCACTTTTCGCAGCCTCTGTGACGGATGCCTGCACAGCAAAAACAGACCGCCATATTTTTATTATTAATTGTGTCGGAACACCTGAGCCTGGCTGATATGGTGCTTGCAGTGGCTGGAATGTTGGCTTCGGTGGCTGGAATGTTGGCTGGTCTGGTGCTCGGTGTGGCTAGAATGTTGACTGGTCTGGTTGCCGCGGTGGCTTGTATGGTGCTTGTGGTGGCTGGAATGTTGGCTGGTCTGGTTGCTGTGGTGGCTAGTATATTGGCTGGTCTGGTTACAGTGTTGACTGGTACGGTGCTTGCGGTGGCTGGAATGTTGTCTGGTTGCTGCAGTGGCTGGTCTGGTTGCTGCGGTGGCTGGTATCGTGGGTTGGCTGCAGTGGCTGTAATTGTTGCTGCGGTGGCTGGAATGTTGGCTGCGGTGGCTGGTATGGTGCTTGGAGTGACTGGGATTGTTGCTGCGATTGTTGCTGCGTTGACTGGTATATTTGCTGTTGCTGTAGTGGAGGTGGCTGTATTGGAGAGGGTGGTTGCGTGACTAAACGGGGGGGGGGGGATGATGAGGCGGGACAAGCACCTCCAAGATTTTTCCCAGGTATGTGAAGCCTGCGTACAGCTCCTCCTCATGAGGCGCATATGGATGCCCATTCCTGGAACCTCCCTCCGAAGTAAACGCTGCTCTCTTTGTACAGAATACAGTGTCTCCCCCAATATGTTCAAGCCGTGTTGCTCACCATCACCACAGGGGTCCCCCAAGTCACCTATAACACTGAGCATGTGGAGGGACTCGTCATCTCCACTGACCGGAACTGTTGTGCTTCAGGCTGATGCGGGAGAGGTTGTGGAGCAGGGCTGTGGGCGTCTGCCCCGTAGGTACAGTGAGGCTGGTGAAGCAGATTCTGCTGGTGGTGAGGGAGAGTCCAGAAATGAGAACAAATGTTCCTCCCCCATGAGGTCCAGGAGGGAACAGTTACTCAGATCTCCCTGTACTTTATCCGGGTGGGGGGGGGCGGAGGGTGAGGTTACTGGGGGTGGTGGTGTTGCACCTATGAAGAGGGGACAGGATAGCTTAAGTGCAATGCATTATGAATTTCTAGAGACGCGCACACCTACCTTGCAGGTCTTCTCAATATGTGAACCCCAGCTATAGGAGATATTCAGAGTCACAGCAGAATTTAGTGTGACCATATTCATGCTGATGGGCAGTGCATGATACATGACACCCTGCAGCATGTCACATCCATACGCTGCAGCAGAGGAATACAAAAGTATGCAGAGGTGAGCCGCCCTCATCTCCCCACTGCTACTGCTATAAAATAAGACCAGGTCACCTGTGCTTCCCCCAGGACTTCCTACCTGCACTACATACATTATACATAATGCAGGGCAGCATTTTCCATGAACAGCGCAGCAGCATGAATAAACTAAGTGTCCCCTTAAAATGTAGGATATGTTCCCCCTATCAGAATTAAATCTGTAACGGGGGGGGGGGGGGGGGGTATGGATTCCGCACTGTGCCCTGCTGTGTATCTGCATATAAACATTAGCTGACCCAGCACAATCAAAGTGACAGCGATGCTCACACTCAGTGGTTGATCTGAGGGATCCACTTTAGAAGCCGTCAACACTTGTCAGACTGATACGTTCTTTTGGCATCTCCTCCCAGCGCACATACACATCGTCTTGGCGGCCCACCTCCAGTCCTCCTGGCATCCCACCACTCCTTGGACATCTTGGCCTGGAGTTCACACTTGAAATCTTGGTAGCGATGCTTGATTGTATGCTCCTGTTCTTACCCAACGCACACACACAAACCGCTCCACGGATCTCGTTCCACAGCCAAAGACATAGGTGCCGGTACAGGTCATCCAGCCAGTGTGCCCTCACCATATATGCCTCAATTAGAACATTCTTTTCCTCCAGAGTGTACCGCTCTTCTCAGATCCTTGCACCTGAGGCACCTTGGGACTCCTGTGTCCGGACTGTTTCTGCACACTGTCCATTGCCCCAAACCTGTCCCTTGGCTGGATGGGCCTGACCTGGAACCTTCACTCTCCTCTCCCTCTCTACACTGGTGACCCTCTCAGGACTCCAGGACCTGTCACTTCCCCACTCACCCTCTCCACGACTGCTACCACCCTCTCCACTTCTCCTCCTGACCGCTACACCCTCACACCTCTCTACCTCACCTCCTGCTCCTCCCTCTATCTCCTCTCCCTACATCCTCCATGACATCCTGTGACAGTTATAATGAAGAATACATGGGGTTAAGATGACTAGATAAATACAACCGGTATGTATGTGACGCTCGGCGGTGTATGTGACGCTCGGTGGTGTATGTGACGCTCGGTGGTGTATGTGACGCGGTGTATGTGCCGCTCGGCGGTGTATGTGCCGCTCGGCGGTGTATGTGACGCTCGGCGGTGTATGTGACGCTCGGCGGTGTATGTGACGCTCGGAGGTGTATGTGACGCTCGCGGTGTATGTGACGCTCGGCGGTGTATGTGATACAGTGTATGTGACGCTCGGTGGTGTATGTGACGCTCGGAGGTGTATGTGACGCTCGGAGGTGTATGGACGCTCGGAGGTGTATGTGACGCTCGGCGGTGTATGTGACGCTCGGAGGTGTATGTGACGCTCGGCGGTGTATCGGTGTATGTGACGCTTGGTGTATGTGACACTTGGTGTATGTGACGCTCAGCGGTGTATCGGTGTAGGTGATGCTCGGCGGTGTATCGGTGTGTGTGACGCTCGGCGGTGTATCGGTGTGTGTGACGCTCGGCGGTGTATCGGTGTGTGTGACGCTCGGCGGTGTATCGGTGTATGTGACGCTCGGCGGTGTATCGGTGTGTGTGACGCTCGGCGGTGTATCGATGTATGTGACGCTCGGCGGTGTATCGGTGTGTGTGACGCTCGGCAGTGTATCGGTGTATGTGACGCTCGGCGGTGTATCGGTGTGTGTGACGCTCGGCGGTGTATCGGTGAGTGTGACGCTCGTGGTGTATCGGTGTGTGTGATGCTCGGCGGTGTATCGTGTGTGATGCTCGGCGGTGTATCGGTGTGTGTGATGCTCGGCGGTGTATCGGTGTGTGTGATGCTCGGTGGTGTATCGGTGTGTGATGCTCGGTGGTGTATCGGTGTGTGACGCTCGGCGGTGTATCGGTGTGTGTGACGCTCGGCGGTGTATCGGTGTGTGTGATGCTCGGTGGTGTATCGGTGTGTGATGCTCGGTGGTGTATCGGTGTGTGATGCTCGGTGGTGTATCGGTGCATGTGTAATGCGTAGGGATGCACCGATATTATCGTCCAAGAATGGTGCTTTCAGCTGGGGGGGGTCAGTCATCCAAACCTGGGCCTGGACACCCGGCCGAGCAGGGGGCTTATGCAAGATGTGGCTGCAGTCTGGTGCCCCTTCCCCACCGGCCGCCATGACCAGCATTACCGGTATCTATGTCAGGCCACGACCTCTTTGGAGTGTAATACACAGACAGCCCTCTGTTTATAGAGGGATTATTACAGAGGCACCTGCAGATAAAGGCGACAGAAGAGAAGATAAACCCCCTCAGGATCCCACACTCGCACCTCCCAGTGAATCCACTTATATTCAGTCAGGTCTACTTTGTCAAAGTCTTCAGACGTCACGTCCGGGAGATTCCTGCAACAAAGACACAGGGAGGCAATAAGAGTCAGTGCATCCTGCGCAGATCCAGCGCACGCACACCCCCGCCCAGATCCAGCGCCCGCACACACCCCCGCCCAGATCCAACGCACGCACACCCCCGCCCAGATCCAACGCACGCACACCCCCGCCCAGATCCAACGCACGCACACCCCCGCCCAGATCCAACGCACGCACACCCCCGCCCAGATCCAGCGCACGCCACACCGCCCCCCCAGATCCAACGCACGCACACCCCCCGCCCAGATCCAACGCACGCACACCCCCCGCCCAGATCCAACGCACGCACACGCCCGCCCAGATCCAACGCACGCACACCCGCCGCCCAGATCCAACGACGCACGCACACCCCCCGCCCAGATCCAACGCACACCCCCCCCGCCCAGATCCAACGCACGCACCCCCCCGCCCAGATCCAACGCACGCACACCCCCCGCCCAGATATAACACACACACACACCCCCCCAGATATAACACATTTCACACACCCCCGCCCAGATCCAACGCACACACACCCCCGCCCAGATCCAGCGCACGCACACCCCCCGCCCAGATCCAGCGCACGCAACACCCCCCGCCCAGATCCAGCGCACGCACCCCCCCGCCCAGATCCAACGCACGCACCCCCCGCCCAGATCCAACGCACGCACCCCCCCGCCCAGATCCAACCGCACGCCACACCCCCCGCCCAGGTCCAGCGCACGCACACCCCCGCCGCAGAGATCCAGCGCACGCACACCCCCGCGCCCAGATCCAACGTGTCACGGGATGGCCCAGCACCCTCAGCCAGGGCGGCGCGCAGTGACAGTGGTGACATGGACACTTGGGTGCGGTGGCACGCACCCGTTTTACCAGTATTTTTATTTAGAGGTGACATTGTGTGGTGTAATAAAGTGTTCCCCGTTGGTTTATTGTGTAAAGTATTTTCCCCTTGTTGCCTTGCTCGCCGCCATTTTCCGATCCTTGTGGCGCAGTTGGAATTTCGATTCGGAAAATGGCCGATCCGAACCATCCGGTTCGAATCGTAAAATGGCCGATTCGGACCATCCGGTCCGAATTGGCGACTCCCTGAAGGCAAGGGCCAATGGGTCCTGGAGGGCGGGCAAGGAGTCCCATTGTATTCTAATTATGAGAAGAAGTAATAAAAGCCTGTACTGTAAACAATAAAGGCAGATTCTGCAGTGCATTCAGCTTTGACTGGTGTGTCTTTATTTCCACCGTATTTTCGTATCTGAGAGTCCCCCGCGATCTCAGGGTACGGTGTCCATTCAGGTACGAACCGAGCGAGCGCTCTGTGCCTGCATCGAGTAGCAGGGCAGAGGCGCAGCGCAGGAAGATTCGGACCATCAGAGAGACGGAGATCCGAACGAAGGCGCGGCCCGCGTACCGCGCTTCGGTATTGCGAGGGATTGCGGTGCGATCCGAATCTCTCGCCCATCCCGGCAGATCCGAAGATTCATCCAGCCTCGATCCGATTCGAAGAGTCGTCCACCGAGATCCGAAAAGTTACCCGCACCGCGATCGGAAACGTTTCCCGCAAGATCCGAAATGTTTCCACATCCGATATTCCTCCGCGGCAGATCCGATCTCCACAGACGTCCCCACCCCACAAGGTCAGTGAACCAGCTGCTCGGGACGCTGAGTGCTGTATGGCTCAGTGGTCGGGCTGGTTCTAGGCAGGGGTCCCCTCCACCGCCCGCTAACCCTTCCCCAGGGTCACGCCAGGCCGCACGAGACGCCGAGTGCGCGTCACTCGGTAGTCGGGGCCGGCGGTAAGCGAAGGGGTCACGCAGATTGAGCACACCCGCAGGCGGAACAACATCCCATTCCGTCATACTGGTGGCAGCGGTGGATCGCTCTCTGCAGACCCCTGGGGGACCTACGCCATGGCGGTGTACACCCCTACAACCGGGACACCCTGCGTGGGATGTTGGAGAACCGGGGAGGAACGCCGGGTAACAAGAAAAGGAAGACCCTGATCAAGGAGCTGACCAGGATGGATCAGGACGAGGCGACGACGCCCGTCCCAGCCCTGTCCACGCAGAGGTGGAGGAAGGCGCTGACCTCAGAGAGGTGCGGCGTCGGATCGCACTGCTTGGAGATGCCCCGACGACAGAGGACCGGTGTAAGGTGATTCGGGAGTTCTACCGGGAAGTTGAGCTGGAGAAGGAACGCCAGCACCAGCTGCGGTTGGCAGAGCTCCGCGGAGCAGAAACTTGAGTACAACGACCCCGAACCCTACCCCGTGGAACCCTGGGTCGAGACTCACAGCTCGTCTGGAGCTTCACCCTGGGAATCCACAACCCCAGTGACGACGCTTGCGGGACTCTCAGCTCGCCTGGAGCCTGTACTGAGGACATCACTCATCCCAGCGACCCTCGATGGAGACTCACAGCTCGCCTGGAGCTGCATCTGAGGACGCCATATTCCCCATTGAGGAGCGTGCTCCTGTGCCGGCACCTTCGCAGACATGAAGGTCGTGCTGGCAAGAAGGCTGCAGGAGGGTCCAGAGCGGGACCAGGGGTCCACAGAGGAACTGTGGTACGAGGCCCTGGACCATGAGCGGGACTGCCATGATGTGGACATTTCTTCCGACGCTGACGTCTATCGGGAGCAGTACGCTGTGCGGGCAGCGTTCCTGCAGGGCCGGGCCCCAGAAGAGTGGGAGGCGGGCTCTGGAGTCTGGTGCAGGAGGAGGTCGCACTGGACGCCGCGTACCGCGCGCTCCGGTGGCTAACCGCCGCTCCGGCAGTACGCCCGTTGGGAGGCAGTTCCGTTGCAGGGCCTCGCTACGGAGGCACAGGACTGCTCTACGCGAGCATGGCCGCCGACCCCGATTTTGGAGAGGAGACCGAGGAACGGATGGAGGACATCCTGGAGCGACGGGAACTGGAGATCCCGTCAGACAGCAGGGACTCAGTGTTTGAGGAGCTGGAGTCCCTCGCTGAGCGAGAGTGGGAGCTCGAGTGGCTTATCGAAGACTGTTGGACGGCGTTCCGCAGTCGAGCCTGAGCTCCCCGTGGTGGGACGGGTCGACGGAGGAAGTCGACAGTCCCCAGGTTTGGGACCTATGGGAAGCCGAGGCGGACTCATGGGTGCCCGTGGGGGGGTCGTCTGAGGAAGTTACCCCCCTCACCCCGCACAAGAGGACAGGGTGGCCGAGGCCACGGGTCCAGCGGGGGAGGAGACGGATGGTCTCCCGGGATGGGTTGTGCGCAACCGTCGAGTGCCCCGGGGGGTGAAGTGACCATCCTTCCCAAGGAGATCTCCAACCAGCAGAAGAGCTGGCTAGGGGCAGAGTGCTGCTGGCCTCTGCCCACTGCCCAAAGTCTGCCAGGAGGGGCAGACAGATGGTTCCCCCGGGATGGGTTGTGCGCAACCTTTGGTTGTCCGGGGGGTGAAGCAACCCGTCCTTCCCAAGGAGATCTCCAACCAGCAGAAGAGCTGGCTACGGGGCAGAGTGCTGCTGGCCTCTGCCCACTGCCCAAAGTCTGCCAGGAGGGGCAGACAGATGGTTCCCGGGATGGGTTGGTGCGCAACCCTTGGTTGTCCCGGGGGGTGAAGCAGCCATCCTTCTCCAAGGAGATCTCTCGCCAGCAGAAGAGCTGGCTACGGGGCAGAGCGCGCTGGCCTCTGCCCACTACTCAAAGTCGGCCCGGAGGAGCAGACGGATGGTTCCCCCGGGACGGGTTGTGCGCAACCATTGATTGCCCGGGGGGTGAAGAAACCATCCTCCCGCAGGGAGATCCTCGCCCAGCTGACGAGCTGGCAACGGGGCAGAGCGCCGCTGGCCTCTGCCCATCCCCTCAGTTTGCCTCGAGGGGCAGCGCGAGGATGACCCTGTACGACTGCCGCGGCAGCGGTCCAGTCCCCTCGTCGGCGGCCAGGGAGAGCAGCCGGGTTTGACCCCGTTTGTCCTCCCGGTTGCCGTTTTCGTACCCGGCCAACCAGCAGAAGAGCTGACGCCAGGGCAGAGAGCCGCTGGCCTCTGCCCGTTCCGCCCGATTCGCCCCGAGGGGCAGAGCGTGGATGACCCTGGCGACTGCCGTTGCATCCCGTGATTCTCCTTCCAGCTGGCTGGAGGAGCAGCCAGGTTTGGCTCTTGTGGTTCCTTCGGTTGCCATGTCCGTACCTGGCCCTCCAGTGGAAGAGCTGGCAACGGGGCAGAGCGCCGCTGGCCTCTGCCCATTTTTGCAACTTTTGGGCTCGGGAGCCTTACCCCGCCACGGTCCTGTCCCACGGCTGACCTGGGCACCTGGGGCGTGTGCAGTTAGCACCCGGGTTCCCCAGGTGAGTGACAATCCTGGGGGGGCACCGGGCTCTCCGGCCCAGAGGCGCGTCCTCTCGCCCAGCCGGGACACCCTCAGGACATGGGGTCCCGACCAAGCTGGCACGGCCGCAAGGCCAAATGGAGAGGCCTGGTGACCCGGCCTCCCAGACTGACTATGGGCCTGGGAGCACCGACTTCCCCGGTATGACCCGGTGGGGTCAGACCAGGTGCGTCGAACTGGGGGAGGGGGAGGAGTGTCACGGGATGGCCCAGCACCCTCAGCCAGGGGCGGCGCGCAGTGACAGTGGTGACATGGACACTTGGGTGTGGTGGCCGCACCCCGTTTTACCAGTATTTTTATTTAGAGGTGACATTGTGTGGTGTAATAAAGTGTTCCCCGTTGGTTTATGTGTAAAGTATTTTCCCCTTTGTTGCCTTGCTCACCGCCATTTTCCGATCCTTGTGGCGCAGTTGAATTTCGATTCGGAAAATGGCCGATTCGAACCATCCGGTTCGGATCGTAAAATGGCCGATTCGGACCATCCGGTCCGAATTGGCGACTCCCTGAAGGCCAAGGGCCAATGGGTCCTGGGAGGGCGGGAAGGAGTCCATTGTATTCTAATTATGAGAAGAAGTATAAAAGTCTGTACTGTAAACAATAAAGGCAGTTCCTGCAGTGCATTCAGCTGTGTCTGGTGTGGCTTGATTTCTCCGCCGTATTTCGGATCTGAGTGTCCCCGCGGCCTCAGAGTACGGTGCCCATCCGATCCGAATCGAGCGCGCCGTCCCTGCATCGAGCATCAGGGCAGAGGCGCAGCGCAGGAAGATTCGGACCTCAGAGAGACGGAGATCCGAACCGAAGGCGCGGCCGCGTACCGCGCTTCGGTATTGCGAGGGATTGCGGTGCGATCCGAATCTCTCGCCCATCCCGGCAGATCCGAAGATTCATCCAGCCTCGATCCGATTCGAAGAGTCGTCCACCGAGATCCGAAAAGTTACCCGCACCGCGATCGAAACGTTTCCCGCAAGATCCGAAACGTTCCCACATCCGATATTCCTCCGCGGCAGATCCGATCTCCACAGACGTCCCACACCCGCAAGGTCAGTGAACCAGCTGCTCGGGACGCTGAGTGCCGCATGGCTCAGTGGTCGGGCTGGTTCTAGGCAGGGGTCCCCTCCACCGCCCGCTAACCCTTCCCAGGGTCACGCCAGGCCGCACGAGACGCCGAGTGCGCGTCACTCGGTAGTCGGGCCGGCGGTAAGCGAAGGGGTCACGCAGATTGAGCACACCCGCAGGCGGAACAACATCCCATTCCGTCATACAACGCAACGCACCCCCCCCGCCCAGACCAACGCACGCACCCCCGCCCAGATCAACGCACGCACCCCCCGCCCAGATATAACACATTCTCACCACACACCCTGCCCAGATATAACACATTCACACACACAACACACACACCCGCCCAGATATAAAACATTCACACACACCAGCCCAGCATATAACACATTCACACACACCCCGCCCAGATATAACACATTCACAGCACACACACCCCCGCCCAGATATACACATTCACACACACACACCCCCGCCCAGATATAACACATTCACACACACACACCCGCCCAGATATAACAACACCACACACCCCCAGATATAACACATTCACACACCCCTGCCAGATCCAACGCACGCACACCCCCCGCCCAGAATCCAGCGCACGCACACCCCGCGCCCAGATCAGCGCACGCACACCCCCGCCGCCCATCCAGCGCACGCACACCCCCCACCCAGATCCAAGAGCACGCACACCCCCCGCCAGATCCAGCGCACGCACACCCCCGCCCAGATCCAGCGCACGCACACCTACCCCCCGCCCAGATCCAACGCACGCACCCCCCCCCGCCCAGATCCAACGCACGCACCCCCCGCCCAGATCCAGCGCACGCACACCCCCCGCCCAGATCCAACGCACGCACCCCCCCGCCCAGATCCAACGCACGCACCCCCCGCCCAGATCCAACGCACGCACCCCCGCCCAGATCCACGCCACACCCCCCGCCCAGATATAACACATTCTCACACACACACACCCGCCCAGATATAAACACATTCACACACACACACAACCCCGCCAGATATAACACATTCACACACACCCCGCCCAGATATAACACATTCACACACACCCCGCCCAGATATAACACATTCACACACACACCCCGCCAGATATAACACATTTCACACACACACCCCCGCCCAGATATAACACATTCACACACACACCCCCGCCCAGATATAACACACATCACACACACACACCCCCGCCCAGATATAACACATTCACACACACACACCCCCGCCCAGATATAACACATTCACACACACACCCCCGCCCAGATATAACACATTCACACACCACACCCCGCCCAGATATAACACACACACCACACCCCAGATATAACACATTCACACACCCCCCGCCCAGATCCAACGCACGCACACCCCCGCCCAGATCCAGCGCACGCACACCCCCGCCCAGATCAGCGCACGCACACCCCCCGCCCAGATCCAGCGCACGCACACCCCCCGCCCAGATCCAGCGCACGCAACACCCCCCGCCCAGATCCAGCGCACGCACACCCCCCGCCCAGATCCAACGCACGCACCCCCCGCCCAGATCCAACGCACGCACCCCCCGCCCAGATCCAACGCACGCACCCCCCCGCCCAGATCCAGCGCACGACACACCCCGCCCAGATCCAACGCACGCACCCCCCCCGCCCAGATCCAACGCACGCACCCCCCCGCCAGATCCAACGCACGCACCCCCCGCCCAGATCCAACGCACGCACCCCGCCCAGATATAACACATTCTCACACACACACCCCGCCCAGATATAACACATTCACCACACACCACCCCGCCCAGATATAACACATTCACACACACACACCCCGCCCAGATATAACACATTCACACACAACACACCGCCCAGATATAACACACATTCACAACACACCCCGCCTAGATATAACACATTCACACCCCCCCCGCCCAGATATAACACATTCACACACCCCGCCCCAGATATAACACATTCACACACACACACCCACCCAGATATAACACATTTCACACACACCCCCCCGCCCAGATATAACACAACACATTCACACACACACACCCCGCCCAGATATAACACATTCACACACACACACCACCCAGATATAACACATTCACACACACACCACACACCACCCAGATATAAACACATTCACACACACCCCCCCGCCCAGATATAACACATTCACACACACACACACCACCCAGATATAACACATTTCACACACACCCCCGCCCAGATATAACACATTCACACACACCCCCCCGCCCAGATATAACACATTCACACACACACACACCACCCAGATATAACACATTCACACACACACACCCCGCCCAGATATAACATGGCACACCACACCCCCCACCAAGATATAACACATTCACACACACAACACACCCCCCAGATATAACACATTCACACACACCCCCGCCCAGATATAACACATTCACACACACACCACCCGCCCAGATATAACACATTCACACACACACACCCTGCCCAGATAGACACATTCACACACACACACCCCGCCCAGATATAACACATTCACACCACACACCCCGCCCAGATATAACACATTCACCACACACCCCCCGCCCAGATATAAACATTCACACACACACACACACACCCCCGCCCAGATATAACACATTCACACACACACCCCCCGCCCAGAATATAACAACATTCACACACACACACCCCCCACCCAGATATAACACATTCACACACACACACAACACCCCGCCCAGATATAACACATTCACACACACCCCCCGCCTAGATATAACACATTCACACACACCCTGCCCCACAGATATAACACATTCACACACCCCGCCCCAGATATAACACATTCACACACCCCACCCAGATATAGCCCATTCACACCCCCCCGCCCAGATATAAACACATTCACTCACACACCAACCCAGATATAACACACAGTGGACTATCCCCCGCCCAGATATAACACATTCACACACACCCCACCTAGATATAACACAATCACACCCCCCGCCCAGATATAACACATTCACACACCCCGCCCCAGATATAACACATTCACACACACACACACCACCCAGATATAACACATTTCACACACACCCCCGCCCAGATATAACACAACACATTCACACACACCCCGCCCAGATATAACACATTCACACACACACCACACCACCACCAGATATAAACACATTTCACACACACCCCCCGCCCAGATATAACACATTCACACACACCACCCCCCGCCCAGATATAACACATTCACACACACACACACCACCCAGATATAACACATTCACACACACACACCCCGCCCAGATATAACACATTCACACACACACCCCCCACCCAGATATAACACATTCACACACACACACACCCCCCAGATATAACACATTCACACACACCCCCGCCCAGATATAACACATTCACACACACACCCCCGCCCAGATATAACACATTCACACACACACACCCCCCCCAGATATAACACATTCACACACACACCCCGCCCAGATATAACACATTCACACACACACCCCCCACCCAGATATAACACATTCACACACACACACCCCCCACCCAGATATAACACATTCACACACACACACACACACCCCCGCCAGATATAACACATTCACACACACACACACACACCCCCGCCCAGATATAACACATTCACACACACACCCCCGCCCAGATATAAACACATCACACACACACACCCCCCACCCAGATATAACACATTCACACACACACACCCCCCACCCAGATATAACACATTCACACACACACCCCCGCCCAGATATAACACATTCACACACACCCCCGCCCAGATATAACACATTCACACACACACACACACACCCCCGCCCCAGATAAACACATTCACACACACACCCCCCGCCCAGATATAAACACATTCACACACACACACCCCCCACCAGATATAACACATTCACACACACACACCCCCCACCCAGATATAACACATTCACACACACACCCCCGCCCAGATATAACACATTCACACACACCCCCCGCCCAGATATAACACATTCACACACACACCCACCGCCCAGATATAAACACATTCACACACACACACCCCCCACCCAGATATAACACATTCACACACACACACCCCCCACCCAGATATAACACACATTACAACACACCACACCCCCCGCCTAGATATAACACATTCACACACACCCTGCCCCAGATATAACACATTCACACACCCCCGCCCAGATATAACACATTCACACACCCCGCCCAGATATAAACACATTCACACACACACAACCCCCCCGCCCAGATATAGCACATTCAACACACACCCCCCACCCAGATATAACCCATTCACACCCCCCGCCCAGATATAAACACATTCACTCACACACCAACCCAGATATAACACACAGTGGACTATCCCCCGCCCAGATATAACACATTCACACCCCCCCAATATAACATTCACCCCCACACCCCACCTAGATATAACACATTCACACACCCCCGCCCAGATATAAACACATTCACACACACAACCCCCCACCCAGATATAACACATTCACACACACACCCCCGCCCAGATATAACACATTCACACACACAACCCCCCCGCCCAGATATAACACATTCACCCCCACACCCCACCTAGATATAACAATTCACACACACCCCCCACCCAGATATAAAACATTCACACCCCCCACCCAGATATAACCCATTCACACCCCCCGCCCAGATATAACACATTCACACACACACCAACCCAGATATAACACACAGTGGACTATCCACCGCCCAGATATAACACATTCACACACCCCCCCAAATATAACATTCAACCCCCACCCCACCTAGATATAACACATTCACACACCCCCCGCCCAGATATAACACATTCACACACCCCCCGCCCAGATATAACACATTCACACACACCAACCCATCTATAACACACACAATGGACTATCCACCACCCAGATATAAACACACAGACACAGGATGGACTATCCTCACCCAGATATAACATTCACACACACACACACACACACACTGGATGACATATAAACACACACACAATGAATTTGTGCATCGCAGACTGGATCTCATGCTCACATCTCTACTATCATCCAGTTTGATTCTCGTCTATAAACAAAACCATTCACAAAGCGGGTGAGGCGTCACTCAGGCCGTGTGGTTGGATCAGATATGATGTATTCACATTGCTAGTTACGGACCAATCACTGGGCGCGGTCACGCTGAGCAGGGTAATCTCTTCTCTCTTTCATACCCATGTTCCATCCCCTGCCCCGGGTAATCACCTGAAGACGTGCATGATTTAATGGGAATAATCCATGTTCATTTGGTACAGACAGAGGGATGGGGACTCATAACGTCCTTGAACATCAGAGGAAGGAGAATGGGGATCCAATTAGAGGATGTGAATCAATTCCCTAATGATCATGCACATAAGAGTGAGCTCTATTCCTTACGTGTCATATAACGTGACGGTCCGGGAGCCGTTGGATGTATTGACCAAGCAGCAGGCACAGGGCGAGTCTCCACATGTCTGCCAGCAGATGGTTGAAGAATCAATGCCCCTCTTCCCAAAGTCTGACATGATGAAGCTACAAGGGGGTCAGAGGGAAGTAGAAGGAGACTGTGTAAGCTGGTGGACATCTAGATACCACATATCCGAGAGCTGATGGACATCTAGATACCACATATCCGAGAGCTGGTGGACATCTAGATACCACATATCCGAGAGCTGGTGGACATCTAGATACCACATATCCGAGAGCTGGTGGACATCTAGATACCACATATCCGAGAGCTGGTGTACATCTAGATACCACATATCCGAGAGCTGATGGACATCTAGATACCACATATCCGAGAGCTGATGGACATCTAGATACCACATATCCGAGAGCTGATGGACATCTAGATACCACATATCTGAGAGCTGGTGTACATCTAGATACCACATATCCGAGAGCTGATGGACATCTAGATACCACATATCCGAGAGCTGATGGACATCTAGATACCACATATCCGAGAGCTGATGGACATCTAGATACCACATATCCGAGAGCTGGTGTACATCTAGATACCACATATCCGAGAGCTGGTGGACATCTAGATACCACATATCCGAGAGCTGGTGGACATCTAGATACCACATATCCGAGAGCTGGTGGACATCTAGATACCACATATCCGAGAGCTGGTGTACATCTAGATACCACATATCCGAGAGCTGATGGACATCTAGATACCACATATCGAGAGCTGATGGACATCTAGATACCACATATCCGAGAGCTGATGGACATCTAGATACCACATATCTGAGAGCTGGTGTACATCTAGATACCACATATCCGAGAGCTGATGGACATCTAGATACCACATATCCGAGAGCTGATGGACATCTAGATACCACATATCCGAGAGCTGATGGACATCTAGATACCACATATCCGAGAGCTGGTGGACATCTAGATCCCGTGAGAGAAAGGGGGGGGGGTGTGAGGATCCTGAGGACGAGCAACAGCACAATGGCCTGCTCTACAGTGGGGGCCCGCTCAGGTCTCACAAGGTTTTAGCTTGTGCCATTACAGGGATGAATGCTCCATATGCAAATCAGTCTGCTCTCACCCAATGAGGGTGGCCAGTACTGACTGCCAAGGACCCTCACAAACCCCTCTTCTCCTCACTATTAGTCTACAGGGTTATCCAGACGTGGACCCCTTGCTTGGTGTGCCTAGAGGGGTGTCAGCTATACCCTCCTGACGAGGACCAAGAAGGCCGAAACGATCGTCGGTGGTTGCTGCACCTCTCGTGCAGGGATGACGTTCTTGGCAATCAGCACTGACCACACTCATTGAGTGAGAGCAGACTGAATTGCATATGGAGCATTCATCCCTGTAATGGCACATACAAACGAAAACCTTGAGACCTGAGCGGGCCCCCACCATAGAGCAGGCCATTAGTGCCGTTGCTCGTTCTCAGGACCCTCACAAACCCCTCTTCTCCTCAAGGCATCTAGATACCACATATCCGAGAGCTGGTGGACATCTAGATACCACATATCCGAGAGCTGGTGGACATCTAGATACCACATATCCGAGAGCTGGTGGACATCTAGATACCACATCTCCGAGAGCAGGTGGACATCCAGATACCACATCTCCGACAGCTGGTGGACATCTAGATTCCACATCTCCGAGAGCAGGTGGACATCCAGATACCACATCTCCGAGAGCTGGTGTACGCATGTCATGGTGTCCTGAGAATAGCATTCCATGTCCAATACAAAGACCATGACAAGTTTTCTCACATAGCCATAGCCGGCATTAGGAGCCACACTCGTGTGTTTTCATGGATAGAAGCATTGGTGAGATATGAGCAGCTTATCAGAAGACCACACACTGCTTTGGATACCTGCTCTTTTGGTAAAAGGACACCGGGGGGGATCTAAACGGACCATGGAGCACATCAGATCCTTATATCCTGGATACAACAACGCGTGAGGAACCACTAGGAAAAGAGTAGGTGTGACATGCGTCCCCTTTGGACCTGGAGATGTATCTGAGAGGTGCAGGCCTGATGTTCTAGAATGTTTCCTTGCCCTCTCGTGTGCAGAGTGTTTGTGTAATCGGAGTTATGTATGAATAATGTTATTGTCTATCGTTATAGTCCATGTGTAACTGTTGATGTCAAGTTCAAGTTCCGGGGTGGAACCAGGTAGAGGGGATAAGGCCCAAATGCAGTAACTACAAACATAGGAGTGGGTGGAGGAGGTTGAACAGATTGGAACGGTCCAGAGTCTATGGATGTTTGGAGAGCTGGAGACACGGTGGATGCTGGCTAGGAATTTGGGGAAGACATGGATGAGTCTTGGGAGAGGATCATGACCATGACTAGCAAGGCTCTCTTGCCTATTCAATAATGATGGTTTCTCAGAAGAGGACAGTTTCTTACAGTAATAGCCGCATGTTGTTGTTAGTCAGGAGATGGTCTTTGGAAAGAACAGCACCTATAACGGTCTCTGGGGCATCAATCTGATTGGTTCATTTAGGTCAGGGGCAGAAGCAAGAGAGACCTCAACAGATCTTAGGTTCCGATGGGGTTAGCACCCTTCCTATTGAAGTTGATTAAAAGGAGTCCTGAGAGAAGAAAAATTGGTAATTGTAATACACCGACTCAGAGGCTCCTATTGCGTCTCTTTCCTTATATTTATTAAAATAGCAACAAGGATTTTAACATTTAAACTGAAAATGCATGTAAACATCCTTTAGAAAAAACACAAGCTCCAGACTAGACACTCCCACTCTTTCTAGTCCAATCCCTGTGTAGCTCCTCTTGATCTCTTCCCCTGATCTCCTTCCTTATTCCTCTTTCCTTGTTGCTGCGCAGACAGATAAGTACACATGCGTTTTACTCTCACATATTTTTAATGTTTTCTCTCCCGACGCTACGTCCCGGCTTCAACCGCGATGTTCGTCTACTTTAGCATCGCAGCTACCTTCTCGGGTAGCTGCGGGGGTTTTTCATACCTCCTTTTTAGTTTAATTGACCAGTTTGTCCAATACTTTTTCCCTACTCGGGGCTTGAGCGGCGATCTGAACCGGGAACTACCAGCCGCGCATCGTGATTCCCACGCATGTTCCCGCGCTACTGCTTATTATTATTATTCTTTATTTATAAAGCGCCAGCATATTCCGCAGCGCTGTACAATAAGTATAATAATAATCCTGCTTCATTCCTCTCACACTGCCTGAATCGGGCTTACTAAATGCTGTGCCAGAAACCTGCTCTAAGAGCCCTTTACACGAGGCAGAATTAGATTCAGGGGGAACAGCTTCAACCAGCAATCCAGTCTACTCTGTACAGCCTGGTAACTGCTCCCCTCCGACTCTAACTCCAGTTACATTCCCACCGTGCCTCTTTAATCCTGCTGTCCAAATATACCACAGAGGGGCTGGCATCCCCGCATTACTGCCTGTGGACCTTGCTACCTACCAAATCTCACAAATGAGCTCACCCGCCGGGTGCTGGTGACAGATTTTAAATCTATACTGTTATTATCTATAACTGCGAGGCACTATATGTCACCGCTATCAGCAGAAGCTGCCCAGGGCGATTCACTCACCACGGTGAGGACCCAGATACACCCCTGCCACGTGCTGC
>RXON01003292.1:0-29326 GCA_009667805.1 Leptobrachium leishanense
GTCCAGTGTCGCATGGGACGTATATAGAAAAGGCGAGCAGTAGACTCTCTAGACCAATCAGCGGAGCACATGATGTCCTCCATCCTACAACCAGCTGCCACCGCCGAGGAGACCATGGCGGCACGGACCGAATGGGCACCAAAGGAGGTGGTATCCACCCCAGGTATACTCAGTAACCAGCGCACCCATCGCGCCAAGGTCAACGAAGACACAGGTCGATGTGGAGCCCGGAACAGAGGAGAAACCGCACCGACACGGAACCATACCAGGCGGTTCTCATAGACCCTGAGACATCGAACCGGACACAACAACGGACGATCAGGTTAGGCCGGGAAAAACACAGACGAAATGGAAGTCTTAGTACGTCTAGTGACGTCGAAAACGACACCATCCGGTCCGAAGGAACGAGAAGGATAGTCCAGAGTCCAGACATCATCGACACGCTTACAAGAGAACAAACAGCACAGCATCACTAGTTTGCGGACAACTGCCGCAGGGACAGATCCCCATTGTCCGGCCAGGCCTCCAAGAAACGCAATACCAGGGATACATCCCATGCCATCGAGTACCGAGGGAGGGGGGGCCGTTCGAACCGAGCCCCCCCCGTAGGAGACGGCAGACCAAAGGGTGCTGCCCTAAAGCCACCCCTGCGAAACCCACATGGCCAGCAGAAAGTGCCGAGCAGTAGACATTAAGCGTGCGGAAAGCCAGACCAGAGTCAAAGACGTCAGGAAATCCAAGACCGCGCTCAGAGAAGCTGAAACGGGATCCTGACTCCGTCCCACACACCAAGCAGACCACCTGACCCAGGCAGATTTATACGCTCCTCGGGTCCCATGCTTGTAACAGTAATTCTCCAGTCCGGATCGAAATGTCATGGCTTTGCCAGGCAAACCGGAAACCAGCCACGCCAGTAGGTCCAGGTTGCCTTCTGACACCAGGGGATGAGGCGTACCCTCCGCGTTGAGGAGGAGGTCCGGTCAGCGGGCTAACATCCTGGGCACGTCGATCGCGATCTCCAATAGGGCCGGGAACGGAGTAATCAATACCAGTGTCGCCATCTGAGTCCTGACTTGCATCACTGTCTGAGCAATCAGGGCGAACGGGGGAAATGCATAGTGGCACGCCCCCGACCAATCCTGAAGGAATGCATCCGTGCCTAATGCATCCGGGTCCGGTCTCCAACTGAAGAACTCCCGAAGATGAGCGTTCAACCTCGCGGCAAACAAATCCCATCGAAGAGGACCCCAGAGCGAACGAATGTCCTCGAACACTGAAGGCGGTATCCGCCAGTCTCCGGGATCCGCCAGGTGTCGAGAATTCCAGTCGGCGACTTGATTGGAGAGCCCCGGAATGAACTGGGCCTGAACCCAGAGACCGTGTTGGAGACAATACTCCCAAAAATCCATCGCCATGAGTGCTAGCAGTTCCGAACGAGGACCCCCCATGGCGTTGATGTACCGTACCGCCGGGAAATTGTCCAATCGTAGGAGGATTCGGTGATGTGAAGAGTCCCTCGTGAAGCACCGAACCGCAAACAGACCCGCCAAAAGTTCCAATACATTGATGTGACGGGTTCGTTCCGCGGGAGACCACCGGCCCCCTGTCTCCACGCCGTCGCAGTGGGCACCCCATCCGAGACCACTGGCATCGGAATCGATGGTGGGAGTCGGAAGGAGGAAACGATTTCTTGCCGTTCCACGACATCATCTGGGAGTGCCACCATGCAGGTCCGACCTGGCGTCCTCTGTCAGGAATACCACATCCGAGTAATCCAAACCCGCCCGGAAGGAACAGGCCTTCAGGCATTGGAGGGCCCGATAATGGAGAGGAGCCGGAACTATCGCCAGACGTGCCGCTGCCAAAAGACCGATGACCCTGGCCAGTATCCTCAGAGTAGGCGCTGAGTGTCGGAGGAGAGAGGAAGTCTCCTTGCGTATGTCCCGAATCTTGGAGGGAGGCAGGAACAGCAACAGGTCGCGTGAGTCCAGGAGGAAGTCTAGGAACTCGATGCGGCGTGTCGGAACCATCAAGGATTTTTTTCACGTTGATTAGGAACCCCAGTTCTTGAAGGAGAGAAATCGTCCATTGGAGGTGCAGCAGAAGCGTGTCCCTGGAACTGGACATCAGGAGGATGTCGTCCAAGTATATTATGAGGCGGACGCCTCTGGCTCGTAGGGAAGCGATCACCGGTTTTAACAGCTTCGTGAAGCACCACGGTGCTGACGAGAGGCCGAACAGCAGGCACGTGAAGCGCCACTCTTGATCTTGCCACACGAACTGCAGGAAATCTCTGTGGGAAGAGCAGACCGGCACCGTCAGATATGCGTCCATCAGGTCCAGCTTGGCCAACCAGTTGTCTCTCAGGAGGACGTGACGCAACGTGTGAATACCCTCCATCTTGAAGTGCCGGTAGACGACCGAGAGGTTCCATTCTCTTAGATTGAAGACAGGGCGGGAGCCCCCGCCTTTCTTGGCGACCAGAAATAAGGTGCTGAGAAAGCTCCCTGAAGACAGGGGGGCCAGTTCTATTGCCCCTTTAGCCAACAGGTCCCAAATCTCCGCCTGCACCAGTAAGTCTTGCGCGTGCGTAAAGTGGAGCGGCGCGGGGGTTCGTGTCTGTGTAGACGTGTCCACAAAGTCTATGGAGAAACCCCGTATCGTGGCCAAGACCCACGCATCGGTAGTGAGGCGCGCCCAAGCGAGCGCAAAATTGGCTAGTCGGCCCCCGACCCTCTCCCCCAAATGAGGGATAATCTGAAAGGCGCTCACCTGAGGATCTGCCTCCTCTGTAGGATCCGCCGCGCCAGGGTCTGGCTCTGGATGGGAAGAAGCGAGAGCCGTAGCTGGGGTTGTCGGCAGCATAGCGAGCTGAATCGAAGGAGGAGCTGTATGAGCGGGAGGGACCCACGCGGCCGGCAGAGCGACCCCTGCCTCTACCGGCCCTGCGAGAGACCCGTCCCGGAAACACTCTCTTCATTTTAGCCTCAGCTTTGTCCAGCATAGAGAAGGACCCCACATAGGTGTTAAGCTTTTTAGCAAAAGGGTCACCAAAGAGCTGGCCGTCAGCCTTGGCACTCAGGTCGGTGGTGGCCATGAGTGTCTAGTTAGTGTCCATCTTGAGCAGGATAGTTTCTCTGCGCTCTGACGCTATCACAGCGTTGGCGTTCCCTAGTAGGCAAAGGGATCGTTGTAGCCACTCCTCAATCTCTGAGGGGTCTAATGGGGTATCAGTTTGGCATGAGTGACAATATCTAGGGCCTTTACCAGAGGTCCAGTCGTGTCAAGTAATTTATCCTGACATGTCTTCATGGCAAAATCTATGCCCTTTTTGGCCGACCAACCTTTGTTGGCGACAAATTGTTGGAAGGCCTCATCCACCTCAGGGGTGATGCATGTTTTGCCAGCTGTGGTGGGCCTAGGACATTCAGTCCGCAGGTTAAATCGGGTTTCCTTATCAAGAGGGCAGCGCATAACGCTGTCGACCCAGCATTCGACATGGGGTTGAGGGGACCAAGCAGTGGAGCTTGGGTGGGAAATCTCACGGGGATTAAACATGGGATTTCCCGCTGGATCATAAATTGTATCCCCGAACTGCATAGGGGGTGGCTCCACCATAAGGTCCTCATCATGGACCGGGGCGTATAAGGTAATGGAGTCATCTCCTTCATCGCCCTCAGTATCGCCTTCCCCTGCATGTGTCCTTCTTGGGACGAGACTCCAGGCGGCCGCCTTAGGTCTCTTAATCTCGGCCGCATTGGTTGCCCCGCGGTCAGGGGCTCTTTTGCGAGAGTCTGGCTCGCGAATCAATAAAGGCAGTGCTGTGGGGATGCCAGCCCCTCCATAAGCACCTGGGGGATGTGATAAATGGGAATCACTAGGCCCTGAGGCCAGGGGGTCTAAAACCCTGGGAGGGGAGGCGTCCTGTGATAGCTCCTGGGAAGGTTCGTGTGCCTGGGCTATATTTCTCTGCAATGCCGCAGAGCATGAGGCTTGTACTTGTTTTGGGGGAATATGAAGTGCATTAACAGCCTCATCCATGGAGCGTCTGAAGGAATAGTGGAGGTCAGCGACAGCCGCCGAGACAGACTCTGTTATGGAGGATCTAAGGGAGGCTTCAAGGGCTGCGAATTTCGCGGAGCTCCCCGATTTTTATTTTTTTTTATTTTTTTTTCCGGACGGGTGAAGGGGAAGTCCCTTCAGATATGGAAGCCCTGATTTGAGAGGCTCCCTCCGACCCGGAGCCCCGGGCGGGGGAACGAGAGGGGCTGCGGTGAGATTCGGACATCTTACTTACTGAGAAATGGCGCCGCGTGCACAGGAAGTGGGCGTGTCTTAGCGCGTGAGAGGAATCTTGGGTTGCCACGCGCGGCAAAAACGCCGCGATCAGAGCGCTAAACACACGCCGCAGCAAAAATATGCTCAGCGCGAGTGTTCAACGATCTGAACGGTTAAACAGGGAAAAAACAAGAACCAGATCTGACCGTGAGGACCGCAGTCCTCAAGTCAGATCCGATGGGAACACCGACCCCCGCGGCTAAAACCAGAGGGTAGCGGCGCCCCAAGCGAGCAGTGGAGATATAACACTATAAGACATTGCAATTAAAATACAAAACGCATAAAATACATACAATACATAAATAAAATACAGGAATTTTACAGAGCACAATAAAACTACACTTCTCTGTCCGAAGAGCAGCAAAGAAAGAGGAGGAGTCTATATCTGGGCGGGGCTATATTGATTGGCTGGGAGAGGATGTGGGGTGTGCTCATCCCCTGTTGTGGGGGAAGTTTTGTTTTTCTTATTGTTAACTCTTTGCTGCTATGAAGAAAGTAAAGAAAGAGATGGCAAAATACTCGCCTCCGAGTCCTGTGGTAAAATTCACAGTAACGAGCAGTGTGTATTAGTGTGTCACAGAATTCCTAGATTTTCCTAAGGACTCGGAGGCGAGTATTTGCATCAACTTCTTTTATTGCTCCTACAGCAGCAAAAGATGAATGCAATGAACATAAGAAAAAAACATAGGGGCATCCCCCCCCCAGCAGGGAGGTCCCAACCCCAGTCCTTAGTACCACCCCCAAGCTTATATATGTCCTGAGCGGGAGCGGCTGAAGCCTCTTCCTTTAGCAGCAGCTCCAGAAACCAAAACGGCCATCAGTGGCAAACGAAGAGCTGAACCAGTCAAACCATCTGGGAAGTGAGGTCCAGCGGCATTCACGAGGCTGGGAAGAGAACACAAACACGAGCCAGGCATTAAAACAGGGAACCCATCAGGAAACCCACAACAAGCACCCACCCACTGCCAGGAAGTGGCCAAAATACGTCAACATAAAGGGACATCCCGGTAGAGAAAATAAAAGGGTATAACCCCCCCCCCTCAACCGAGCCCTCTCCCCCACCACCCATCAACGGCGTAAGGAAAAACCACAAGAAACCCAAAGTTGCTCCCTCCAACTACCGCCCCGTTTCCCTGCTCCCTCCAACTGCCACCCCGTTTGTGATGGAACCGTTCTCTTCCGCCTGTCCTGACTCTCCAGACACCCCTTCGTTGCGATCAGCCCGGCTACTGGGAGCGCTGTCCTCAGCGCCTCGAGCAGCTTGACCCGCCTGCTTCTGTTTCTCTGCCCTGGAGCCGTTAGGAATTTCCAGAAGGCCACTCTGTGCCTTCTGAGGTTGAGTGTGTAGTGTAGCGTAGCTGAAGGAGACACCAGACGCGGCTGTTTGTTCCAACAGGATTCTCTCTCTCTGAGCTCTTTAATGAACAAAGACGCCACAATTTATGCTGAGATCCAACGGCCATAATTTGCATAAATGACGCACATTGACCTACTAAAATGCTAATTACATGATGTCAGATATTTACAATAAACATTCCTTTCTTCATATCACACAACATTTACATAATCTATTGTAAAGGAAATCAGTTAGGTTTTGGCTGAGACAATGGTGACTCCCAACCTCTGAGACATGTAAACAGATAGCAGATGAAGAAAGAGAAAACCCTTTTGCCTAATCACAAATTACTCAAACCTATTTTACAATCTATACGAAAGAAAGCATTTGAACTCGCTGCAGGTAGTATCTTTAGGTAAAAATTTGTTGTTTTTTTTTTAAAGAAATAGAAGTATATTTAAAACCAAAGCTACGCCATTTACACTAAACTCATTTAAACTAAAACCAAACGATGTAAAATATATTTAAAATAACTCGATATAAATGAACATAAAGTCTCTTGGGGTTTGAAGCGCGGAGCGTTCCGTCAGTTCCATGACACCGTTTCCCTGCTCCGTCCAACTGCCGCCCCGTTTCCCTGCTCCCTCCAACTGCCGCCCCGTTTCCCTGCTCCCTCCAACTGCCGCCCCGTTTCCCTGCTCCCTCCAACTGCCGCCCCGTTTCCCTGCTCCCTCCAACTGCCGCCCCGTTTCCCTGCTCCCTCCAACTGCCGCCCCGTTTCCCAGCTCCCTCCAACTGCCGCCCCGTTGTCAGGATCCCCATCGCTGACCACCCCAGGATCACATTCCTTGCTCAGGCAGCACATGTAAAGTGCTGCCCCCGTTCCAATCCAGCAAGGAGAGGGGTTAAACCGTAAAAGCACAAGCACCACACACCACACCCTCCTGCTTGCAAATAAAGAGTCACTCCCACCTTTCTACCATGGCTTTGCATTGCAAGTCTATCCTGCAAACATATCTGATCTATTGCTGAAGACTTACCGTGTATCAGACCCCTGCTTGCTTCAACGACTATCCCGCTGTACCAGTCCCTCCACCTAGGATCACCTGCTGACTATTCTCCTGGATAACCCCCATTGTACCACGCCTCGGATCACATAATATCAGCCTAACCAAGATACCTTCAGAGCATCCCTGCATCCTGGGCTTAGACTCCCTGAACCTGTGGTGCCACCCCCGGTGCCATTCCTGACACCCGTGTCCCTGCTCCCTCCAGCTGCCGCCCCGTGTCCCAGCTGCCGCCCCGTGTCCCAGCTGCCGCCCCGTGTCCCAGCTGCCGCCCCGTGTCCCAGCTGCCGCCCCGTGTCCCTGCTCCCTCCAGCTGCCGCCCCAAAGAAATTTGCACTGTGTGGACGAATTTGTGTGAAGAATTTAATAGGGGCCTAGGTCAGGTGTCTCCCGTCTTGTAGAAACCCGCAGCGAGGCCGACATCCTAATCATCACATATTAGACGCGTGCGATAAGACGCTTCATGCCGCACGTGCATGATGATCGGCACACTACAATGACACCCGCCTCAATCTGACCACTCATGTGGTCTGGAGATACCGCATACGTCCTCAGTGGTTGTCGGTCGCCTCGGTGCCGCGTGAGTGGCTCGGCCTCGGTGCCGCGTGAGTGGCTCGGCCTCGGTGCCGCGTGAGTGGCTCGGCCTCGGTGCCGCGTGAGTGGCTCGGCCTCGGTGCCGCGTGAGTGGCTCGGCCTCGGTGCCGCGTGAGTGGCTCGGCCTCGGTGCCGCGTTAATGGCTTCGTCTCCATGTTTTGTTCCACAGGTCAAGGTTTGGGACACAAACAGCGGCTTCTGCTTTGTGACGTTCACGGATCACACCAGTTGCATTACGGCAGTGGTTTTCAGCAGCAGCGGGCAGGTGGTACTTAGCGCCTCCCTGGATGGCACCGTCAGGGCGTTCAGCATGCTCAGGTTTGTGCCAGTGACCTTCAAATTTCTGTGATAAGGGAGAATTTGTTTGGTTAAAAAATGTTCTGTTTAAGTGTGAAGGACGCCCCTCCAGGTTTTAGGGACGCCCCTCCAGGTTTTAGGGACGCCCCTCCAGGTTTTAGGGACGCCCCTCCAGGTTTTGGGGACGCCCCTCCAGGTTTTGGGGACGCCCCTCCAGGTTTTGGGGACGCCCCTCCAGGTTTTGGGGACACCCCTCCACGTTTTGGGGACGCCCCTCCACGTTTTGGGGACGCCCCTCCACGTTTTGGGGACGCCCCTCCACGTTTTGGGGACGCCCCCCCCCCACGTTTTGGGGACGCCCCCCCCCACGTTTTGGGGACGCCCCTCCACGTTTTAGAGACGCCCCTCCACGTTTTAGGGACGCCCCTCCACGTTTTAGAGACGCCCCTCCACGTTTTAGAGACGCCCCTCCACGTTTTAGAGACGCCCCTCCACGTTTTAGGGACGCCCCTCCACGTTTTAGGGACGCCCCTCCACGTTTTAGGGACGCCCCTCCACGTTTTAGGGACGCCCCTCCACGTTTTAGAGACGCCCCTCCACGTCTTAGAGACCCCGCCCCTCCATGTCCTGACATACAGTCACAGTCTTGCCCACGCTACAGACTCTGTGCCCCTAGGAGGAGGGGGGTGTGCTGGTCTCCTGCCAAGAGGCTGTGGATCATGGCATTGGCAACTCACAAGCATCATGTACATTTTACGAGGAGCAGGGAAGGTGCGGGAGTTGGGATGTGTTGGTGGGAGCCCAGTTCCCTTCCTGGTATAAAACCAGCTGCTCCTGGAAGGAAGTCAGGAAACCTCACGAAACAAAAATCCAAAGACTGAACAACTGGAGGAACCTCAGGAGACTGCGAAGAGGGCAAAGCCTGAAAATGGAATCAGACGGCAGAACGGAAGGGACGCTCAGCGGCCACTGACACAGCCACGCGATATGGCAAAACCAATAGTGCAAACCATACGCACACATAATCCAACAAGTCACTTAACCCACCATGGTCTGGGTGGGAATGGCAGGAGATACTCGCCTGAGTCTTATCAAAATTCAATGGATACTTTAAGAGTGTCAGCCTGGTTCTCCCTTCATTCAGACAACCATTCCCTCGAGAGAAACATACTGACCTAGTGCAACCTGCAGTTATGTTTTCAGACAGTAGAAAGAAAAATGGGTTTGCACTCACGTTTTAAGGTGCCCACAA
Organism: Leptobrachium leishanense; assembly: GCA_009667805.1. NCBI lineage: Eukaryota > Metazoa > Chordata > Amphibia > Anura > Megophryidae > Leptobrachium > Leptobrachium leishanense. The sequence goes on from RXON01003292.1 coordinate 8,886, forward strand.
TCCGGCACCAGATGTAAAGACAGCCAGCGATTATGTATGGGAGCGCTGGATCACGTGATCACCGATACTTCCCGCTTTCCTCCAATTCACGAGCAGCAAGGAGCAGGACCAAGTTTAAAAGTGATTCAAGTGATTAATAAACCAAACATAAATGATTGCAAAGAGAATACTTCCAGGACACGTTTCGCGGTACATTCACTTCATCAGCAGCAAGAAAGAGGACTTACTTCCAGGAGCAGCTGCTTTTATACTGGGAAACGGTTTTCTCAGGTTTGTGTTTGTGCTGCTGTTTATATTAAAGCAGGAAAGAAATGCAAATACTCGCCTCCGAGTCAGTGCATTAAAATTGCACGTCTGCGTCCCTCGTCCGGCACAGATAAAAGGTTGTAGCCTATTGGATGCCAGGCACTGGGGGGGGGGGTATATATCTCAAGCAGGCAGTTGGTCTCATTAAACGTGTCTCTTGGGCCTCGTCCTGGGCTGTTCTTTCCATCCGGGTCTCTGACTGCGGGTGAGATTCCAAGCTGGGTGTAAACGTTGCCAGGTCTGGAGTAGGTAAGCTTGCCAGAGCTCTGGTTCTGTTTGCACCAGGCCCGGGGTCTCTCGGTGGGTGTCCACACGGGTTTGGATTTTCGTCTTGTGAACGTGTGGATGGAAGCGGAGGCTGATAACGTCGGCAGCAGATCACGGACAGCCCCAAAACTACACAGCGTTATGTTCCCTAAATTCCAGCGACACGTGTCTAAACTGGAAGCATGTCCAGGGGGTGTGAATACTTATACCGACATGTCAGAGCGGTATAAAGTGATCTGTACTTTACCACCGGAGGTGGTAACCAGGTGGCTTCTCTCCAAACCATCCCAGATCTGCTTAATGTACCCTTAATGACCAGCTCTCCCCAATGTGTCTCGCCAGGTACCGGAACTTCCGCACCTTCACGTCCCCGCGGCCCACACAGTTCTCCTGCCTGGCAGTGGACGGCAGTGGAGACATTGTGTGCGCCGGGGCCCGGGACTCCTTCGAGGTTTATGTGTGGAGTATGCAGACTGGAAGACTCCTAGATGTGAGTGAGGGTCCCCCACCCTGTCTGTGCCCCAAATGTTAATATCCCCTACATATGCACCTTCTCATCTTCTGCGTTTTACCTCCTGCATCTGCCACAGGTCCTGTCGGGACATGAAGGTCCGATCAGCAGCGTTGCCTTCAATCCCTACCGGTCAATCCTAGCCACTGCATCCTGGGATAAAACCGTCAGACTGTGGGACATGGCGGACAGCTGGAGAACCACCGAGACGCTGAACCTCAGCTCGGATGGTGAGATTTGTGCTGGGGGGGGGGTGCATACTTGAGTCCTCTACAGATGGAGAATAAGTGGCTGATGGGTCATCGTGACTGCATCGTCAGCTACTAATGTCACGTCTCTGGTTGAGGACGTTTCAGGCCAATCACCCCGGCATAAATGGCTAATTAAACCCTCTCTCCCCTAGCCATGGCGGTGGTTTTCCGGCCAGATGGGAAGGAGCTTGCCGTGAGCACTCTGGATGGTCAGATCACCTTTTGGGATCCTGAGAAAGGTAATCAGACGGGATCCATCGAGGGCAGACACGACCTGCAGATGGGCCGTAAAGAGATGGACAAAGTGACTGCCAAGCACTCCTCGAAAGGGAAGTAAGTACCGCGTGCCCCCTCCCCCACACAGGCTAACCTCCTTGACCGCACCCACCTCACCAGCACCGTGTCTTTCCAGGTCATTTACCGCTCTTTGTTACTCAGCTGACGGGCAAGCGCTGCTCGCAGGAGGCGCCTCGCGGTACGTCTGCATCTATCACGTCCGAGAGCAGATACTGGCCAAGAAGTTTGAGATCTCCTGTAACCATTCCCTGGATGCCATGCAGGTGAGCGGTCAATATGGAAAGTGCGACGACTGCCTTTTACTGAGTTACAACTCGTGGGACAGTCTGTGTGCAACACTGGACACCAGGCACCGGCATCTTACCGGCTAGCACATGCCTGGACAATACCTGCAGGCTGGATCAGATCTTACGGGACGGTGAACAGAGACGAGGGATCCTGATCCTGGAGAAGACGCAGACCTTCTCAGCCTGAGGAACTGGACAGACTAAAGGAGGAGAAGCCGGCCATGGAAAATCACGAGTCTGAAAACCCAAACGGGTTAAACTCGCAGCCCGCAGTGCCGCACAATTTGTGAACGGCTACATCATTACGTGCATTGATGATGTCACTGACTCAGGTTACTCCTGCATGCTCCAGCCATGGATGGATGCCGTCCCATTGTGCTTCCTTCCATCGTCATGAAGTGGGGTGTATTCAGACTCTGCTGCCTTAATTTCTGGAGCCGCCGCGGTCTTCGTCGCGCCCCGGGCACTCGGTAGGGGGCGCCGCTGCCTTCGTTTTGATATGGTTTTGCTTCTGTATGGTTGGTGTCGTGTTGCGTAGCGCTGCACTCCTGGAGGAACGTGATCTCCATTCACCGTGTAGACGTCGTACGTGACTGAAATGACTAACGCGGATTCTGTGTCTCTCGCTCAGGAGTTTCTTGATCGGAGGAAGATGACGGAGTTTGGGAGCCTGGCTTTGATTGATGAGGGGGCTGGGGATGAAGACGGGGTTAACCTGAGTCTGCCTGGAGTTCGCAAGGGTGAGTCCTGCCTGTGTCGTGTCTTTTTTGGCTTTTATGTTCAGGTGAGTGGAGCTGCTGCCGGCCTTAGGCTAGGGACAGATGAGCGCATTTTCTGCGGCCACCGTCAAAATGTACGTCGATGCGTGCGCACGCATTTTTTCACGGAATACGCTTAAGTGGTCAGACGATGCGCAATTCTGGACGTATTTCATGACGATGGGGTGAAAAGAAGTCTAGGGAAATCCGGCTGTTTGAACGTTATGTTGGCCGCACACTAGCAGCGTCTGACATCTCCTAATCACGCACACACGCTGCTATGCGGCCGCAGCGCACTCTGTACGTCAGTACTAGTGGTTTAACGTTCTCGAAAAAATGCGTTCATTTTCCACTTGCGTTGCGCAGCCGGACTTTTGTGCGACCGTACTTCGTATATTGGCCGTCATTGCCCGGCATCTGCTGCTAGTGCGGCCGTGATTATGTGCGCCAGAACGCGCGTTCGCACTGCCTCAGTCTGACCCTAGCCTGACTCTGGAGGAATCCTGCGGCTGGCGGTGTCATGCCATGTTTTGGGGTGACTTCCTTTAGGTTCCACTGTACTAGTCCTCTCCTACGTTCCCTCTCTGCCCCAAGGCCGCTTGGCCTTCAATGCTTCACACTCAGATATTCTCTTCTCACAGGTGACCTGAGCTCCCGACGTTTTAAGCCGGAGATCCGCGTGAGCTCGCTGCGATTCTCTCCGACGGGTGAGTGTTTGGAATGGAAGGAGACATTGCTGACCGGGGGATGGACCAGCATCGGACGCACATCACATCAGACGCACAGTGTATGATCTGTGTACAAGGCGTCTTATTAATCCAGTCTTCTCATGTGTCCATACTCTGTAGGGCGCAGCTGGGCAGTCACTTCCACCGAAGGCCTCCTCATCTTCTCCCTGGATTCCAGCTGCTTGTTTGACCCGTTCCAGCTGGACGAGGAAGTGACCGCTGGCGCAGTCCGACGCGCGTTAAGGTCAGGACAGTGGACACTCGCACTTGTCATGGCAATGAGACTCAACGAGCAGCCTCTCCTCCAGGAAGCCCTCGAGAGTGTCCCCTGTGCAGACGGTGAGTGGTGGGTCGCGTTCTCTGCATGGCTGCGGAAGTTTCTCATTTTTCCAGCTTGGGTTTGCAGACAGGTCAGCGTGTCTGCTGGTCCAGGTTCACACGAGTGGTGGTGGGAACGGAGTGAGATGATGCGCGTATCTCTGGGTGTGATCCCGGTCGGGGGATCCAGACGCTTTCTACGTGTCTTGTCGGGCTGCAGTTTCTTCTTCCAGTCATGTTCCCTCTTGTTCCTGTGTTTTAGTTCCAGTTCTTTGCTCCTCGCTCCCGGAGTTGTACGTGGAACGGCTCCTGGTGTTTTTGGCCACTCAGATTGAGCGCACTCGCCACCTGCAGTTCTACTTGACTTGGGCTCATCAGCTGCTGATGCTTCACGGGCAGAAGATGAAGAACAGGTGAGAATTGATGCCGGAGCTCAGGTGTTGAGGGTTCAGGGATCGGTAACTTACAGCTTTCAGGACACTGTACGTTTTAGGTTGGTAGTAATGGATTTGTGATGTTTACACAGATCGGTTTCGCTGCTTCCGGCCATTCACTCCTTGCAGAAGAGCATCCAGGGTCACTTTACCGAAATCTCCAAACTGTGAGTATCTCCTTCAGTATCCTGATGCTTCAATGCATCCCTGCTCTCCCTCCTGCCTGCAGCCACTGCATTCCCTGCTCTCGCTCCCGCCTGCAGCCACTGCATTCCCTGCTCTCGCTCCCGCCTGCAGCCACTGCATTCCCTGCTCTCCCTCCTGCCTGCAGCCACTGCATTCCCTGCTCTCGCCCCGCCTGCAGCCACTGCATTCCCTGCTCTCGCTCCCGCCTGCAGCCACTGCATTCCCTGCTCTCGCTCCCGCCTGCAGCCACTGCATTCCTGCTCTCGCTCCCGCCTGCAGCCACTGCATTCCCTGCTCTCGCTCCCGCCTGCAGCCACTGCATTCCCTGCTCTCGCTCCCGCTGCAGCCACTGCATTCCCTGCTCTCGCCTGCAGCCACTGCATTCCTGCTCTCGCTCCCGCCTGCAGCCACTGCATTCCCTGCTCTCGCCTGCAGCCACTGCATTCCTGCTCTCGCCTGCAGCCACTGCATTCCCTGCTCTCGCTCCCGCCTGCAGCCACTGCATTCCCTGCTCTCGCCTGCAGCCACTGCATTCCCTGCTCTCGCTCCCGCCTGCAGCCACTGCATTCCCTGCTCTCGCCTGCAGCCACTGCATTCCTGCTCTCGCCTGCAGCCACTGCATTCCCTGCTCTCGCCTGCAGCCACTGCATTCCCTGCTCTCGCCTGCAGCCACTGCATTCCCTGCTCTCGCTCCCGCCTGCAGCCACTGCATTCCCTGCTCTCGCTCCCGCCTGCAGCCACTGCATTCCTTGCTCTCGCTCCGCCGCAGCCACTGCATTCCCTGCTCTCGCTCCCGCCTGCAGCCACTGCATTCCCTGCTCTCGCTCCCGCCTGCAGCCACTGCATTCCCTGCTCTCGCTCCCGCCTGCAGCCCCTGCATTCCCTCCTGCCTGCAGCCACTGCATTCCCTGGTCTCCCTCCTGCCTGCAGCCACTGCATTCCCTGCTCTCCCTCCTGCCTGCAGCCACTGCATTCCCTGGTATCCCTCCTGCCTGCAGCCACTGCATTCCCTGGTCTCCCTCCTGCCTGCAGCCCCTGCTCTCCCTCCTCTCCCTCCTGCCTGCAGCCACTGCATTCCCTGCTCTCCCTCCTGCCTGCAGCCACTTCATTCCCTGCTCTCCCTTCTGCAGCCACAGTGTTCACGGCCTTTACTTCCTGTGACCGCTGTATTCACGTTCTTTCCCTTCCCTGCTGGTGACCACCACATTCTCTAGCCTCTTATTAATCTCTGTGTGATCTATACCAGGGGTCAAAATTTCCACTCGCCTGCTCGCATTTGGCGAGTGGAAATTAAGGGTGGGCGAGTGGAAATGCACACGCAGGCAGCACGATAGAGTATATCGTTCTGCCTGCGCTGCGTATTCCAGTGGCAGCCGTTTTTTTTTTTTTTTTTTCGGCCGGCAGAAGTCACTTCCGGCGCGCTAACAGCTCCGCATGCTCTTCTTACTGTCCGTCACTTTTCATGCTGTAGCCGGCGTGAAGGAACATCCAGCGTGTAGCAGGCAGGTCCGGTAAAAGGGGGGTGGGAGAGGGAATTTGCACCTCCCTGTTGTGGCACTCTGAGGACCAATTGATTCCTCACGCCGGATGTTTCCCATCTCTGGTTTTCATGCTGTACCCGGCGTGCCCTCTGTCTCTCCATGCTACACTCTCACTGACGCTGCTTCGGGGAGACCGGTTGAACCTCTTACTGATCTCAGAGATTTGCTCGGCGTACTCGCCTGTGATCCGTTTGCTGCACCATGTGAACGGATCACGGGAAACTGTGCCTAGCAAACATCCCGAATCAGTAAGAGGTTCATCCCGTCTCCCCAAAGCAGCATCAGTGAGAGTGTAGCATGGAGAGACAGAGGGCACGCCGGGTACAGCATGAAAACCAGAGATGGGAAACATCCGGCGCGAGGAATCAATTGGTCCTCAAAGTGTCACAACAGGGGGGTGCAAATTCCCTCTCCCACCCCCCTTTTACCAGACCTGACTGCTACACGCTGGATGTCCCTTCACGCTCAGCGAGTGAGGGAAGCGGGGATTATGCCCGCCCCCTCACTCTACTACTCGTGATGTCAGGTAAAGGGAGGGGGGATGAATTGCAGGGGAGGGGGAGAAATAAATTGCAGGGGGGAGAAAGGAATGAATTACAGGGAGAGAGAGAGAAATTAATTACAGGGGGAGAGAGAAATTAATTACAGGGGGAGAGAGAAATGAATTAAAGGGAGAGAGAAATTAATTAAAGGGGGCCCTTGGCAGAACTAACCTCTCCCGTGAGGGGTCATAATTGGTGAAATGGTGGCGTAGGCGTTTGAGGTTCAGCAAAATTAAATATATCTATTTATAAAGAAAGATGAGTGATACGGAAGGGGCAAAAAAAAGAAATGGGGATGGAAGTATCGCACACGAATTTTAATTGATTCATCTGTATTAGCATCCAAGGGGGAAAACTGACTCTGGGGTCTTCTAACTTCTTATGATAATCTGGCATACGAACAATTAAAAGAGAGTATTCGGTTCCCCTTGATATATCGGATGCATAAACCCCAAATTAATTTGGTCCTAAAAACTCTTGGAGAGGAGTCTGTACTTAATGGAAGATATTAAATGTATACCCAGACATCAGACCCCAGACATCAGATCCAAGTATCTGGGGTCTGATGTCTGGATATACATGTATCTGGCGTCTGATGTCTGGGTATACATGTATCTGGGGTCTGATGTCTGGGTATACATGTATCTGGCGTCTGATGTCTGGGTATACATGTATCTGGCGTCTGATGTCTGGGTATACATGTATCTGGCGTCTGATGTCTGGGTATACATGTATCTGGCGTCTGGGTATACATGTATCTGGCGTCTGATGTCTGGGTATACATGTATCTGGCGTCTGATGTCTGGGTATACATGTATCTGGCGTCTGATGTCTGGGTATACATGTATCTGGCGTCTGGGTATACATGTATCTGGCGTCTGGGTATACATGTATCTGGCGTCTGATGTCTGGGTATACATGTATCTGGCGTCTCGATCTGGTTAAAGTTATTTATTTTTGTAAGTTTATTCTGAATAAAACCTTTAACAGTGTAATTTCATAAGATAATTTAAGAGGGTGTGTTTAGGGGCGGAGTTCAGAGCAGGGTAGGTGGGGCAACTGGTGGCGAGTAACTTTTAAGGTCTGGCTAGTAGCTTGGGACTTGAAATTTTGAGCCCTGCTATACTAAACGCCCTCTTACATACCTGCCTCCTTTCACGCCTCCCTTTCCTTTCACGCCTCCCTTTCACGCCTCCCTTTCCTTTCACGCCTCCCTTTCCTTTCACGCCTCCCTTTCCTTTCACGCCTCCCTTTCCTTTCCCTCCTCCCTTTCACTCCTCCCTTCCTTTCCTTTCACTCCTCCCTTCCTTTCCTTTCACTCCTCCCTTCCTTTCCTTTCACTCCTCCCTTCCTTTCCTTTCACTCCTCCCTTTCCCATTGCTCCTCCCTTCCTTCCCTTCCCATCGCTCCTCCCTTTCCTTTCGCTCCTCCCTTTCCTTTCGCTCCTCCCTTTCCTTTCGCTCCTCCCTTTCCTTTTGCTCCTCCCTTTCCTTTTGCTCCTCCCTTTCCTTTCGCTCCTCCCTTTCCCATCGCTCCTCCCTTTCCCATCGCTCCTCCCTTTCTTCCCTTTCCCATCGCTCCTCCCTTTCTTCCCTTTCCCATCGCTCCTCCCTTTCTTCCCTTTCCCATCGCTCCTCCCTTTCTTCCCTTTCCCATCGCTCCTCCCTTCTTCCCTTTCCCATCGCTCCTCCTTTCTTCCCTTCCCATCGCTCCTCCCTTTCTTCCCTTTCCCATCGCTCCTCCCTTCTTCCCTTTCCCATCGCTCCTCCCTTTCTTCCCTTTCCCATCGCTCCTCCCTTTTCCCCATCCCATCGCTCCTCCCTTTCTTCCCTTTCCCATCGCTCCTCCCTTTCTTCCCTTTCCCATCGCTCCTCCCTTTTTCCCTTCCCATCGCTCCTCCCTTTCTTCCCTTTCCCATCGCTCCTCCCTTTCTTCCCTTTCCCATCGCTCCTCCCTTTCTTCCCTTTCCCATCGCTCCTCCCTTTCTTCCCTTTCCCATCGCTCCTCCCTTTCTTCCCTTTCCCATCGCTCCTCCCTTTCTTCCCTTTCCCATCGCTCCTCCCTTTCTTCCCTTTCCCATCGCTCCTCCCTTTCTCACGCTCTTTCACTCCGCAGCTGTGATTGGAATCGCTATAACATGAAGTTTGCCGTCTGCTTGTCGAAGCAGCGGGGGGTGAAGAGAGCGGCGGAGGAGCTGCTGGATGGCTCTGAATCGGATGTCGAGTCTGCAGAGGGGAGCCGGGGAGAGGAGGAGATGGATTTATGAGGGATTCTGCCCCCTGATGGGATGTCCAATCCGAGAAGAATCTGGGTTGGATTTTGTTGGTCCTGCAGTGGTGAGACCTCCTCTCAACGTGGACACACCGAGCCAGAACTTGGTTATTGGTGGATGTCCAGTAACTCTGCCATTGGAGACTTTGTGCTTTACGCTCATCTGTCATCAGCAGAATAATTCCTGACTTTTTAGTGGAGGACGCCTTCGTTTTGAGCTTCCCACGCTGCTCCTCAAACCATCAGTAATGCAGGACTTTCCATGATGCCTATCTATATGAGCGCACATCCTCTGCGGCTCCAGGCACGGTGGCCAAGATACCATCTTCCTTCCTGTTAATTGCGCTGCACCCCCCCCCCCCCGCGGACAGATGAAGTCAGATACTTTGTGGGAACGTGGCACCCAGGCATCACACAACCTCTTCTGGAATTATTCACCGCCCTGCCCTGCTCTGAGGAATCCGTTCTCTTCCTGATCATTTGACTTGTTCATCGTTTCACAGGGAGGTGTCATTGCTCCACGTTAACCCTTAAACCCCTTACTGCCATTTTCTGCCCAAAGACACCCCCCCCCCCCCCGGAGGCCGTTATGTGGAGAGATCGCTGGTCACACGCAGCTCTGTTACGCAGCTCGGTGTGCAGGAAAGTCGAGCCTTCGCAGCTTAATACAACCCGTTCTTTCATGTGAATGAAAATATAAATTTTTCATTTTAACCGTTTTTAATAAAATGATGCGTTCTCTCTGCGCTGGTCAATTTGTTTCAGGAGCCCCCGCGGGGTGGCCACGGCTCGCATGTTGTCCTGGGTGCACTGCTGGTGTGCTTGACTTCATGAATGTTTGTGATGTCGGTGCTCGCCTTGGTTTGCTGTGAGATCTTATTTTCCATGTGATCTTAGCGTCGCGCTTCGTGGTATACAGGAACACGGCATTGCAATACGGGGGAATTTCATGATTGGGTGCGATGGAGCCCCAGAATCGGTATCCTGCGCGGTCTAGCCACGGCTCGCCGGACTGGTGTGAGGTGGATATCTTGTCCGTTGGGCGCTCAGATCCAGAATCCCCACTCACAGCTTTGATCTCTGTGACCCGGGGCTTTCCATGTCTCTATTGAATCTCTGTGCGTGGGCCGTTTTATTGTCGCGTTTCCTCTGACGCTGCTGAAGATGCTGCTTTTCCACCGATGACACACCGCGTCAGTGGCGTCCCGGCTGCCCAGTCCAAACTGTGACCCCCATGGATCCATTTTAAAGCCTCGGTCTTCTTCTTCTCCTCATTAACAAATGTATCCAGGACTTCAGACTAAATAGTGGACATAAGCCGTGTTGGTTTGCGCCGTGTGCCGCCATCTTGGATTGTGTATTACATTGTGCTTAATACTGGATTGTCTGTCAGATCTGATAGAAACAGGATGTGTGTAATGTGTCTGTGTGTAACCCACACCCTCTGTTACTGGGGGTCAAATGGGGCTCATGCCGTGAGACTCCTCATTATAATAACCGTTACCCGCCCTGACTCCTCATTATAATAACCGTTACCCGCCCTGACTCCTCATTATAATAACCGTTACCCGCCCTGACTCCTCATTATAATAACCGTTACCCGCCCTGACTCCTCATCATAATAACCGTTACCCGCCCTGACTCCTCATTATAATAACCGTTACCCGCCCTGACCCCCCTCATTATAATAACCGTTACCCGCCCTGACTCCTCATTATAATAACCGTTACCCGCCCTGACTCCTCATTATAATAACCGTTACCCGCCCTGACTCCTCATTATAATAACCGTTACCCGCCCTGACTCCTCATTCTAATAACCGTTACCCGCCCTGACTCCTCATTATAATAACCGTTACCCGCCCTGACTCCTCATTATAATAACCGTTACCCGCCCTGACTCCCCTCAATATAATAACCGTTGTCACGGAAGGGACATAGGGGCTCTGCGCAGCGAGACCCAGGACTCAAACCCAAGACATTTTTAAAAGGACCTTGTGTTCCTTTGAACGTTTGCAGTGTGCGTTTCAATGTATGAACAGTTTATTTTCCTTGCTAGATGTGGTTTTACTTGATGTGCTGTAATAAGATGTACCCTGTGTGATTTTAAATATACTTTACATCGTTTGGTTTTAGTTTAATTTAGTTTAGTGAAATGACATAGCTTTGGTTTTAAAATACTATATTCCTGTAGGTAAATGTGTCTTTGTGTATACAGTAAACAAGCTTTGCTGTTGTGTAAATTATGCGTCAGGGATTTTCCCCATTATCTAAGTACATGTTTAATTTAAGGGATCTCTGATAGTGTGTGTTTAATCTGATGTGCTGGAACAATAGATGTAGAAATGTTATGTGGACTGAAGGCTAAGAGAATGTGAAGAATGTTGATTGTAAATAACTGCCATACCTCATTGTATGGATAGGCTCCTAATTAGTATGGGTATGCAAATTATGACTGCTATACTTCAGCATAAATAGTGGCGTTGTTTCATTAAAGGGTTCAGTTCATCTGAGTGTTTGAAACATACAGCTCTGCCTGGTGTTTTCATTTCACGTCGGCTACATATCACCACCACCCAGGAACGGGTCCCTCTAACTTTGCGGCAGAACCTCGATTCGCCGCGCCGTTGCGCCACCTATTTTGGGATACCGCAACCACCCAGAATTGGGACCTCGACTCAGCGCCGTGCCAGCATCGTCAAGGAGACTCTACTGAACCGCGGTTCGCCACGCAGACCGTCTCCAGCCTTTCAATGGTCAGTAGATCCGCTGCTCGAGACGCCGAGTGCCGTGCCACTCGGTAGTCGGGCGGATTTCCACCGTGGGTGCCCCATCTACTCTCCAGATCTACACCGCCACGTAGGCTTCTACCCAAGCCGCTCGAGACGCCGGGTGCCGTGCCACTCGGTAGTCGGGCTTGGCAACACCAACGAGGGGGTCAGATAGAGCCGGACCGCAGGCGGATACTCCATTCCGTCATACTGGTGGCAGCGGTGGGATCGCTCTCTGCAGACCCCTAGGAGACTTACGCCATGGCGGTGTACAACCCCTACAACAGGGACACCCTGCGTGGGATGTTGGAGAACCGGGGAGGAACGCCGGGTAACAAGAAAAGAAAGACGCTGATCAAGGAACTGACCAGGATGGATCAGGACGAGGCGATGATGCCCGTCCCCAGCCCTGTCCGCGCAGAGGTGGAGGAAGATGCTGGCCTCAGGGAGTTGCGGCGTCGGATCACCCTGCTCGGTGATGCCCCGGCGGAGGGGGCCAGATATCAAGTGATTCGGGAGTTCTACCGGGAAGTTGAGCAGGAGAAGGAACGCCAGCACGAGCTGCGGTTGGCAGAGCTCCGCGGAGCAGAGACTGATTATGTTGACCCCGAACCCTTCCCTGTGGAACCCCGGGACGAGGCTTGCAGCTTGACTGGAGCTCCACCTGGGGAATCTGCAAACCCCAGTGACTATGCTTGCGGGACTCTCAGCTTGCCTGGAGCCTGTACTGAGGACGTCACTTATCCCCGCGACCCTCGGATGAAGACTCACAGCCCGCCTGGAGCTGCATCTGAGGACGCCACATTCCCCGTTGAGGAGCGGTGCTCCTGCGCTGGCACCTACGCCGACATGAAGGTCGTGTTGGCAAGAGAGCTGCAGGAGGGCCTGGAGCAGGACCAGAGGTCCACAGAGGAGCTGTGGTACGAGGCCCTGGACCATGAGCGGGACTGCCATGGGGTGTACATTCCCTCCGACGCTGTCGTCCATCGAGTGCAGTACGATGTGCGAGCAGCGTTCCTGCAGGGGCGGGCCCCAGAGGAGTGGGAGGACGAGCTCCGGAGTCTGGTGCAGCAGGAGATCGCACTGGACGCCGAGTACCGCGCCCTCCGGTGGCTAACCGCCTCCCCGACCGTGCGCCCTAGTGAAGGCAGTTCCACTGCAGGGCCTCGCTACGGGGGTACGGGCTGCTCTACGAGGGCATGGCCGCCGACCCCGAGTTTGGAGAGGAGACCGAGGAGCGGATGGAAGACATCCTGGAGCGACGGGAACTGGAGATCCCGTCAGACAGCAGGGACTCGGTGTTTGAGGAGCTGGAGTCCCTAGCCGAGCGAGAGTGGGAGCTCGAGGTGGCTTACCGAAAACTGTTGGACGGCGTTCCGCAGTCGAGCCTGAGCTCCCCGTGGTGGGACGGGTCGGCGGAGGAAGTCGACAGTCCCCAGGTTTGGGACCTATGGGAGGCCGAGGCGGACCCATGGGTGCCCGTGGGGGTTCCGAAGAGGAAGTTACCCCCTTCACCCCGCGAGAGGACAGGGTGGCTGAGGCCACGGGTCCAGTGGGGGAGGAGACGGATGGTTCCCCCGGGATGGGTTGTGCGCAACCATTGTTTGCCCCGGGGGGTGAAGTGACCATCCTTCCCCAAGGAGATCTCCAACCAGCGGAAGAGCTGGCTACGGGGCAGAGTGTCGCTGGCCTCTGCCCACTGCTTACAGTCTGCCAGGAGGAGCAGACAGATGGTTCCCTCGGGATGGGTTGTGCGCAACCATTGATTGCCCCGGGGGGGGAAGAAACCATCCTCCCGCAAGGAGATCCTCACCCAGCTGAAGAGCTGGCCACGGGGCAGAGCGCCGCTGGCCTCTGCCCACTACCCACGGTCTGCCAGGTGGAGCAGACAGATGGTTCCTCCGGGCTGGTTTGTGCGCAACCGCTGATGGCCCCGGGGGGAAGAAACCATCCTCCCGCAAGGAGATCCCCACCCAGCGGAAGAGCTGACGCCAGGGCAGAGCGCCGCTGGCCTCTGCCTGTTTCTCCCAACTTGCCCCGCGGGGCAGAGCGAGGATGACCCCGTGCAACTGCTGTTGCATCCATTTGTCCCCTTCGTCGGCTGCAGGGAAGAGCAGCCAGGTTGGGCTCTACTTGCTCCTCCGGTTGCCGTGTCCGTACTTGGCCATCCAGCCGAAGAGCTGGCCACGGGGCAGAGTGCCGCTGGCCTCTGCCCATCTCCCACCCTCTGCCCCGAGGAGCAGAAAGGGGATACCCTCGCGCTGCTGATCCCGCAGCCCTTGACCCCATCTATCCCCTGGACTTTGTTCCGGTACCCACCTCCCCAGCAGAAGAGCTGGCAACGGGGCAGAGTGCATCTGGCCTCTGTCCACCCTCCGTCGTCTGCCCTGAGGAGCAGGCGAGTTTACCCAAGCTGCTTGTCTCACAGCCGTTGACCCCACCTGACACCCGGATGTCATTTCTGCGCCCACTTCCCCAGCAGAAGAGCTGGCAAACAGAGTGCTTCTGCCCACTCTCCGTCGTCTGCCCTGAGGAACAGCAGAATTTACCCGAGCTGCTTAGCCCGCAGCCGTTGACCCATCTGACCCCCTGGACGTTGTTCCTGTGCCCACTCCCCCAGCAGAAGAGCTGGCAACGGGAGAGAGGGCCGCTGGCCTCTGCCCATCTCCACAACCCTTTGGCCCGGAGGCCCCATGCAGCCACTGTTTTCCCCAACGGCTGACCAGGACACTCGGGGCGCGTGCACTTGGCACCCGTTTTTCCCGGGTGCACGGTACCACTGGAGACGGCACAGGTGGTACCTCTCCCCAACCACGGGACACTTATTCTGGAGGGGGTACCCCGAAGGACTTACAACCTGCCAGGCACGGCCGCGAGCACCACTGGAGAAGCCTGGCGGCTCGCCTCTTGCCCACGGACTATGGGCCGCAGAGACTGCACCGACTCCCCCTATACGACCCGTGTGGGTCCAACGGGCTCGTCGGACTTTGGAAAGGGGGAGGAGTGTCACGGAAGGGACATAGGGGCTCTGCGCAGCGAGACCCAGGACTCAAACCCAAGACATTTTTAAAAGGACCTTGTGTTCCTTTGAACGTTTGCAGTGTGCGTTTCAATGTATGAACAGTTTATTTTCCTTGCTAGATGTGGTTTTACTTGATGTGCTGTAATAAGATGTACCCTGTGTGATTTTAAATATACTTTACATCGTTTGGTTTTAGTTTAATTTAGTTTAGTGAAATGACATAGCTTTGGTTTTAAAATACTATATTCCTGTAGGTAAATGTGTCTTTGTGTATACAGTAAACAAGCTTTGCTGTTGTGTAAATTATGCGTCAGGGATTTTCCCCATTATCTAAGTACATGTTTAATTTAAGGGATCTCTGATAGTGTGTGTTTAATCTGATGTGCTGGAACAATAGATGTAGAAATGTTATGTGGACTGAAGGCTAAGAGAATGTGAAGAATGTTGATTGTAAATAACTGCCATACCTCATTGTATGGGTAGGCTCCTAATTAGTATGGGTATGCAAATTATGACTGCTATACTTCAGCATAAATAGTGGCGTTGTCATTAAAGGATTCAGTTCATCTGAGTGTTTGAAACATACAGCTCTGCCTGGTGTTTTCATTTCACGTCGGCTACATATCACCACCACCCAGGAACGGGTCCCTCTAACTTTGCGGCAGAACCTCGATTCGCCGCGCCGTTGCGCCACCTATTTTGGGATACCGCAACCACCCAGAATTGGGACCTCGACTCAGCGCCGTGCCAGCATCGTCAAGGAGACTCTACTGAACCGCGGTTCGCCACGCAGACCGTCTCCAGCCTTTCAATGGTCAGTAGATCCGCTGCTCGAGACGCCGAGTGCCGTGCCACTCGGTAGTCGGGCGGATTTCCACCGTGGGTGCCCCATCTACTCTCCAGATCTACACCGCCACGTAGGCTTCTACCCAAGCCGCTCGAGACGCCGGGTGCCGTGCCACTCGGTAGTCGGGCTTGGCAACACCAACGAGGGGGTCAGATAGAGCCGGACCGCAGGCGGATACTCCATTCCGTCATAACCGTTACCCGCCCTGACTCCTCATTATAAACCGTTACCCGCCCTGACTCCTCATATATAATAACCGTTACCCGCCCTGACTCCTCATTATAATACCGTTACCCGCCCTGACTCCTCATTATAATAACCGTTACCCGCCCTGACTCCTCATTATAATAACCGTTACCCGCCCTGACTCCTCATTATAATAACCGTTACCCGCCCTGACTCCTCATCATAATAACCGTTACCCGCCCTGACTCCTCATTATAATAACCGT
Organism: Leptobrachium leishanense; assembly: GCA_009667805.1. Lineage (NCBI taxonomy): Eukaryota > Metazoa > Chordata > Amphibia > Anura > Megophryidae > Leptobrachium > Leptobrachium leishanense. The sequence goes on from RXON01003292.1 coordinate 24,673, forward strand.
TACCCGCCCTGACTCCTCATTATAATAACCGTTACCGCGCCCTGACTCCTCATTCTAATAACCGTTACCCGCCCTGACTGCCTATCATAATAACCGTTACCCGCCCTGACCCCCCTCAATATAATAACCGTTACCCGCCCTGACTCCCCTCATTATAATAACCGTTAACCGCCCTGACTCCTCATCATAATAACCGTTACCCGCCCTGACCCCCCTCAATATAATAACCGTTACCCGCCCTGACTCCTCATTATAACCGTTACCCGCCCTGACTCCCCTCATTATAATAACCGTTACCCGCCCTGACTCCCCTCATTATAATAACCGTTACCCGCCCTGACTCCTCATTATAATAACCGTTACCCGCCCTAAATCTTCATTATAAACCGTTACCCGCCCTGACTCTTCATTATAACCGTTACCCGCCCTGACTCCCCTCATTATAATAACCGTTACCCGCCCTGACTCTTCATTATAACCGTTACCCGCCCTGACTCCCCTCATTATAATAACCGTTACCCGCCCTGACTCTTCATTATAACCGTTACCCGCCCTGACTCCCCTCATTATAATAACCGTTACCCGCCCTGACTCTTCATTATAACCTTTACCCGCCTGAACTCCCTCATTATAATAACCGTTACCCGCCTGACTCTTCATTATACCCGTTCCCGCCCTGACTCCCCTCATTATAATAACCGTTACCCGCTATGACGGAATGGAGATGTTGTTCCGCCTGCGGGTGTGCTCTATCTGCGTGACCCCGTCGCTTACCGCTGGCCCGACTACCGAGTGGCGCGCACTCGGCGTCTCGTGCGGCCTGGCGTGACCCCGGGAAGGGGTTAGCGGGCGGTGGAGGGGACCCCTGCCTAGAACCAGCCCGACCACTGAGCCATACGGCACTCAGCGTCCCGAGCAGCTGGCTCACTGACCTTGTGGGTGTGGGACGTTCGTGGAAATCGGATCTGCCAGCCGCGGAGGAATCTTCGTATCTTATGTGGGAAACGTTTCGGATCTTCTGCGGGAAACGTTTCCGATCCCGGCGCGGGTAAGTCTTCGGATCTCAGTGGAGGACTCTTCGGATCGGGGACAGATGAATCTTCGGATCTTGCGGATCGGCGAGGGATTCGGATCTTACCGCAATCCCTCGCAATACCGAAGCGCGGTACACGGCCGCGCCCTTCGGATCGGATCTCTCGATCTGGGAACCGAATCACCTTCCGCTGCGCCTCTGCCCTGATGCTCGATGCAGGCACAGAGCGCTCGGTTCGGTTCGGATCTGGGGACACCGCACCCTGAGACCTCGAGGGATTCTCAGAACGAAAAGTACGGCGGAGAAAAAGACACCAGTCAAAGCTGGATGCACTGCAAAATCTGGCTTTATTTTTCACAACACACGCATTTATTCACTTTTACACACTTATGAATACAATGGGGATCCCTGCCCGCCCACACAAGTCCAATTGGCCTCGCTGGCAGGAGGCACCCTGGCCCCGATTCGTATTGGCCGTTACGAATCGGGGAGTTGCCGATTCGGCCATTTTACGATCCGAGTATTCTGATCTGAACCACGAGGTGATCAGAAAATGGCGGCGGGCGTGGCAGACAAAGGGAATTACATTTCACAATACCAACAGGGGACACTTTATTACACCACACAATAATCACATCTAAATAAAAGTATATTAAAATTAGGTGCGTGCCACCACACCCAAGTGTCCGTAGCCACCACTGTCCCTGCACCGCCCCTGGCTGAGGGTGCTGGGCCATCCGTGACACTCCTCCCCCTCCCCCAGTTCGACGCAACCTGGTCTGACCCCACCGGGTCATACCGGGGAAGTCGGTGCTCCCAGGCCCATAGTTCAGTCTGGGGAGGGCCGAGTCACCAGGCCTCTCCATTTGGCCTTGCGGCCGTGCAGCTTGGTCGGGACCCCATGTCCTTAGAGCTTCCCGGCGGCTGGGCGAAGAGAACATACATCTGGGCCGGCGTGCCTCCTGTGTCCCCTCCAGGGTTACTGCTCACCGGGGAACCCGGGTGCTAAATGACACGCCCCCGGGTGCCCAGGTCAGCCGTGGGAAAGCACCGTGGCTGCGTGAGGCCCCCGAGCCCAAGGGTTGCCAAAATGGGCAGAGGCCCACGGCGCTCTGCCCCGTTGCCAGCTCTTCCGCTGGATGGCCAGGTACGGACACGGCAACCGAAGGAGCAAGTAGGGCCAAACCTGGCTGCTCTTCCCTGCAGCCGACGAAGGGAACAAATGGATGCCACAGCAGTGACACGGGGTCAACCTCACTCTGCCCCTCGGGGCGAGTTGGGGAAGACGGGCAGAGGCCAGCGGCGCTCTGCCCTGGTGTCAGCTCTTCCGCTGGGTGGAAATCCCTTTGCGGGAGGATGGTTTCTTTCCCCCCGGGACCGTCACTGACTGCGCAAACCCAGCCCGGGGGGGACCATCTGTCTGCCCCACCTGGCAGACTGTGGGTAGTGGGCAGAGGCCAGCGGCGCTCTGCCCCGTGGCCAGCTCTTCAGCTGGGTGAGGAGGATCTCTCCTTGCGGGTGGATGGTTACTTCACCCCCAGGGGGCAAACAATGGTTGCGCACAACCCATCCCGGGGAACCATCCGTCTGCTCCACCCGGCAGACTGTGGGTGGTGGGCAGAGGCCAGCGACACTCTGCCCCATAGCCAGCTCTTCGCTGGTGGGAGATCTCCTCTTGGGGAGGAAGGTCACTTCACCCCCCGGGGCAAACAATGGTTGCGCACAACCCATCCCGGGGGACCAACGTCGGCTCCTCCTGGCGGACTGTAGGGTGGGCAGAGGGCCAGCGGCACTCTGCCCCGTAGCCAGCTCTTCCGCTGGTTGGAGATCTCCTTGGGGAAGGATGGTCACTTCACCCCCCGGGGCAAACAATGGTTGCGCACAACCCATCCCGGGGAGACCATCCGTCTCCTCCCCCGCTGGACCCGTGGCCTCGGCCACCCTGTCCTCTTGCGGGGTGAAGGGGGTAACTTCCTCAGTCGAAACCCCCACGGGCACCCATGGGTCCGCCTCGGCCTCCCATAGGTCCAAACCTGGGGACTGTCGACTTCCTCCGCCGACCCGTCCCACCACGGGAGCTCAGGCTCGACTGCGGAACGCCGTCCAACAGTCTACGATAAGCCACCTCGAGCTCCCACTCTCGCTCGGCTAGGGACTCCAGCTCCTCAAACACCGAGTCCCTGCTGTCTGACGGGATCTCCAGTTCCCGTCGCTCCAGGATGTCTTCCATCCGCTTCCTCGGTCTCCTCTCCAAACTCGGGGTCGGCGGCCATGCTCGCGTAGAGCAGCCCCGTGCCTCCGTAGCGAGGCCCGCAATGGAACTGCCCCCCCATCGGGCGCGCTGTCGGAGAGGCGGTTAGCCACCGGAGCGCGCGGTACGCGGCGTCCAGTGCGATCTCCTCCTACACCAGACTCCGGAGCTCGGCTTCCCACTCCTCTGGGCCCGACCTTGCAGGAACGCTGCTCGCACATCGTACTGCACCCGATGACGACAGCGTCGGAAGAATGTACGCACCATGGCAGTCCCGCTCATGGTCCAGGGCCTCGTACCACAGTTCCTCTGTGGACCTCTGGTCCTGCTCCAGGCCCTCCTGCAGCTCTCTCTTGCCAACACGACCTTTAGGTCGGCGAAGTGCCAGCGCAGGAGCACCGCTCCTCAATGGGAATGTGGCGTCCTCAGATGCAGCTCCAGGCGGGCTGTGAGTCTCCATCCGAGGGTCGCTGGAATGAGTGACGTCCTCAGTACATGCTCCAGGCGGAGCTGAGAGTCCCGCAAGCGTAGTCACTGGGGGTTGCAGATTCCCCAGGTGAAGCTCCAGTCGAGCTGTGAGCCTCGACCCGGGGTCCACAGGATAGGGTTCGGGGTTCCATCTTCTGGCTCTGCTCCGCGGAGCTCTGCCAACCGAGCTCGTGCTGGCGGTCCTTTTCCTGTTCAACTACGCAGTAGAACTCCCGGATCACCCGGCATCTGTCCGCCGTCGCTGGGGCATCCCCGAGCAGGGCAATCCGACGCCGCCCTCTCGGAGGCCAGCATCTTCCTCCACCTCCGCGTGGACAGGGCTGGGACGGGCGTCGTCGCCCCGTCCTGATCCATCCTAGTCAGCTCCTTGATCAGGGTCTTTCTTTTCTTTTGTTACCTGGCGTTCCTCCCCGGTTCTCCAACATCCCACGCAGGGTGTCCGGTCATAGTAGGTGTACACCACCATGGCGTAGTCTCCTAGGGGCCTGCAGAGAGCGATCCCACCGCTGCCACCAGTATGACGGAATGGAGATGTTGTTCCGCCTGCGGGTGTGCTCTATCTGCGTGACCCCCGTCGCTTACCGCTGGCCCGACTACGAGTGACGCGCACTCGGCGTCTCGTGCGGCCTGGCGTGACCCCGGGGAGGGGTTAGCGGGCGGTGGAGGGGACCCCTGCCTAGAACCAATCCGACCACTGAGCCATACGGCACTCAGCGTCCCGAGCAGCTGGTTCACTGACCTTGTGGGTGTGGGGCGTTCGTGGAGATCGGATCTGCCAGCCGCGGAGGAATCTTCGGATCTTATGTGGAAACGTTTCGGATCTTCTTCCTGCGGGAAACGTTTCCGATCCAGGTGCGGGTGGAATCTTCGGATCTCCGTAG